>BDUI01004706.1:14003-37557 GCA_002335545.1 Apodemus speciosus
TGGAGGAATGGATACAGAAAAGGTGGTATATTTACACAATGGAATACTACTCAGCAATTAAAAACAATGAATTCATGAAATTTTTAGGTAAATGGTTGGAACTGGAAAATATCATCCTAATTGAGATAACTCAATCACAAAAGAACACACATGGAATGCAGTCACTGATAAGTGAATATTAGCCCAGAAGCTCAGAATACCCAAAACACAACCTACATATCAAATCATTCCCAAGCAGAAGGAAGGAGAGGGCCCTGGTCCTGGAAAGGCTTGATGCAGCATTGTAGGGGATTTCCAGGACAGAGGAGTGGGAGGGGGTTGGTTGGGGAACTAGTGGAGGGAAGAGGACTTATGGAACTTAGGGGGAGGGGGAAACTGGGAAAGGGAAAATCATTTGGAATGTCAACAAAGAATATAGAAAATAAAAAAAAGAATTACTCTACTTGAAATCTTGAGTTTAACATTTATGTATTCTCAAATTTCTCAGTATGAATTTGTTGTATTTTCAAACATTTGTAATTAGTTATTTTAAGATATATCAGTGCAACACTGAGATAAGTCATTTTTGTTTTATATCAGCTTATGCTGCCATACTGCTTTGTTGCCAAAACCCTTTAGTGACATATAGAAATTGTCAATTTCTTATACATGTGGAATAATTGATGGAGGTATTTCTGCTGTTCTAAACTGGGCTCACTCACATGTTTKCATATTTCTCATTATTGATTTTTCTTGGCTTTGTAAAAGGGACAACTCAAATATGTTATATGTGTCTTTCATCCTCCTAGGATATTTTTGTGGTAAACGTTATATTCTAGTTTCTTTTATGTTGATGTGATAAAACACCCTGATCAAACAACTTTGGGAAGGAAAGGCTTTATTTGGCTTACACTCCCTGGTTTATCATGGAGGAAGCCAAGGCAGTACCTCAAATTGGGAACTTGAAAGCAGGACTCCTTGCTATTCCATACATCACAACCTCCAACTCATGTCAAAGTCAATTTAGTAGGGACCAAAAAGAATGCTAATTACTAGGTGGCTTGTGGGCTAGCTTATACTCAAGTAACATTAATATGCACTTCAAGAACGCCTGCTTGGAGGGGTACCACCCTCAGTGTGCTGAGTCCTCATTTATCAATTAGCTATCAAGACAATTGACATGGCCACAGTACAGTCTGATGAAAACAGCCCATCAATTGAGATGCTCTTCTCAGAAGATTCTAAGATGTACCAAGTTGACAGATAAAGCAAACCAGGAAGAGTAGAGGTGCAAGGGGAAGAACAGAAATACAAAAGGCTTCCTGAGTTCCACAAAGAGAGCCATGTCATCAGCATCATCACATCCTACTGGCTAAACCGCCAACCAAAGAGTAAACGTGGAGGGACACATGGCTCCAGCCACATATCTAGTAAAGCATGGCCTTGTTGGGAATCAATGAAATGAGAGGCTCTTGGACCTGTGAAGGCTTGATGCCCCAGTGTAGGGGAATGCCAGGACAGGGAAGTGAGAGTGGATGGGTTACTGAGCAGGGGGAGGGGGGATAGAGTGTTTTTTTGGAGGGGAAAAGAGAAAAGGGTATAATATTTGAAATGTAAATGAAGAAACTATCTAATAAAAAAGAAAAAGGAAAGAGTACATATATTTATGTCTTTGATGTTTGAAGAAACAGTAAAGGACATGAAGGGAATTTTAGTTGAGGAACCAGAACTAGTGAGAAATTCAATCTACGATCATTACACAAATACAAGCCCTTTAAAAGGTGTTAGTTCCACATTAAATTGACATAGCACTATGGCCCATACCATTACAAAGCAAAGAGCTTTGGGGGTGTAGAGGTGAGTTTAGCTAAACCACTTTGTGCTCCCAGTGGGTTACACTCTCAGCCACCTGCTAGAGCCCTCTGGATTGATGAAAGTCTCTCTCTCTCTCAATCTCTCTCTCTCTCTCTCTCTCTCTCTCTCTCTCACACACACACACACACACACACACAYACACAAATGTGTGTGTGTGTGTGTGTGCACTCAAGCACCAATTAATTTTAATATGCCTTGACAAGCTCAAATGTTGGGCAATTCTAATCCTTCCCAATGCTAGGAAACCCTCCCCTCTGGTACTCCTGAATTAATATATTTCAAAGTCTATATTTAATCTCTGATACCCCACACACAATTGGGGAAGCAACCTGTGTAGACACTTTCTCTGATTCTCACATGGTGGCAGGCTTTTAGTTCTCATATTTCTTTTCCCCATCATGGTGATCTCTCCCTACCTTTTCCCATTTCTAGTCCTCACAAATCCAAAGGTCCTACTTTAGTCTATCTGCCTAGTCACTGACTGTTAGCTCTTCATTGATTGATCAAAATACCAATTGTGACAAGGACCTTCAGCATTTGGATGCACAGATTCCCTATTTTGGGGGTCCAAATTAATTCAAAGCATTATAACCAATCCCCAAGAGGGGGAACTCTAATGCTGCATAATTATCTATATCGCTTCATTCATTGATATTGCTGCAAGGTTTATGAGAATCTACCTCAACTGATGGATAATCTGCATTTCTCTATTCTCAGGCATTTCATAGGAGAATATTGGGGTTTACTATTATTTATTCATTACTTATGTTTTATTGAATATATATGGCGTGTGTGTGTGTGTGTGTGTGTGTGTGTGTGTGTGTGTGTGTGTGTGTACCTGTGTGTTCTATGTCTTATTATCTTGAAAGAGTCTCTTACTGAAACTGGAGCTCAGTTGGTGGCCAGCAAGCCTTAGCAGTTCTATCCTAGTTTCCAGGTTTACTGGCACCATGGCCACACTTAACTTTTTATGTGCATGCCAGGGGTTAGAATTCAGGTCCTCATGATCAAAGCAACCAGTTTTCTTGCCAACAGAGCCATGTTACCAGCCTTGGTGTCTTTTTTATTTTTAAGCAAATGATAAGTTAAAAAAAAGGAGATCATTTAGATGAAGCATGTAAAAGGTCAGAAAATAAATATTTTAGCTTTTATGGACTATGTGGTCATTCAGAACTATTCTACTCTGGCATTATAATGCAAATGAACGTAGCCATGTTCTAATAAAAATCATAAAGGCCAGAAAAAATGGGCTAGATTTTGTTGTTGGACTAAAGTTTATTGACTGGACTATGCATGCCCAATCTTTTGACACTGTGACACCATCTTATTATCTACAAAGCTCATGCTCCAGAGCTACACAATTTAATTACAAAATGAAWTTTTAAATCTTATAATTTTTAGTAAGTTTATGATTCTGTATTTGTCTGAATTCACAGATATCCTGTTACCAAGAAGACCRCAGGTCCTGGGATTGACACACTTGATAGATTTTTGGACTTCGATGCCAATTTCATGATTCTTGAACAAAAGAGAAGGAAGTAAAAAGAGAGATGTCTATATATGGGGCAATAATCTAAATTGAAACAAAAGCATTGTCTTAATTAGGTTTTCTATTGCTGTGATGAAAATACCAGGACCAAAAAACAAGTTCTGGAGGAAAGTGTTTTTTCAGCGTGCATTTTAAGATCATAGTCTATAACTGGAGGAAGTCAGGACAGGAACTCAACAAGGCAGGAGCTGATGCAGAGGCCATGGAGGAGTGCTGATTACTGGCTTGCTTCACCTGACCTGTTCAACTTACCTTATTATACAATCCAGACTATCAGCCCAGGGATAGAACCACCCAAAACAGGTTGGGCCCTCTCCCCGTTGATCACTAATTGAGAAAAGGCCTTACAGCTGGATCTCATGGAGGCATTTCCTCAAATGAGGATCTTTCCTCTCTGTTGACTCTAGTTTGTGTCAAGTTGATGCACAAAACCAGTCAGAACAATTGTTTCTTACAGTAAAATATAGCACAGTATATCTGATGGTTAGTATTTACTATCAACTTAACAGTATCTCATTCACCTAATAGATAGGCCTTTGAAGGGTCTGAGGTAGCAGAACAAACTCCATTTTGCTTTTAAGACTACTCTAAGTTAACTTGCCCTTAAAAAAGCATGGCCCTGCCTTTGATGTCTGAGAAAACTCATGAAATGTCCCTGGTAGCAAAATAGACACAGCAGCTGCAGCTAGCTGATAACAGAGTGGGCTAAGATAGGTCATTCCCAGGTCAAGATGCTCTTTTTGATGTCTGCTCCCTCCTTGTGGTTTGACCAAGTGCCATAAACCAATTAGTTTAAAAATCAACATTCCTTTACCTTCTCATGTAATTCCAAGTCTTGGAAACCCTCGCTTGTGTTTTTTTTTTTTTCTTTATAAACCTTCTTCCCCTAGACCTGGGGGTTGCTCTCCTATCCTTTTGCATCAGGCAGGTTTGTGGCCCAAGCTCATGAGCTTGAATAAAGACTCTCATGTGCTTGCATTGAAACTGAGGTTCCTGGTGGTCTCTTTGGGGTTTTTGCAATTTGGCACAACACCCGTGAGCAATTTAGATTACCTTAGCATCTCCAAAATTCTTAGAGGGGTTATCTTGATTAGATAGGACAGCAGCATTTCTTGCATTGTGTACTAAACTATATAAAAGAAGCTAGTATCTACAATCATTGCTCTCAGCTTCATGATTGTGAATGACATCAACTGCTATCTCAAGTTCTTTACCCAGGAATTCCCTGTCATATGGACACTACACTGTAACTGTGACCCAAAATATTCCCTTTCTCATTTAAGTAACTTTAGTCAGGGTATTTTATCACAGCATCAGGAATAGTAACTAAGACAGTATACCAGAAATTGCTATAAGGAATAAGTAGAGTGAAATACTAAATTTTCATATTGCAGCAAGCTAAAATGAATCCGAATACATGAACTTTGGAGGAAATGTTTATTTTTTTTTTGTCTTATGCCAGTGACTTGAAGCGTGTGTGTGTGTGTGTKTGTGTGTGTGTGTGTGTGTGTGTGTGTGTGTGTGTGTGTGTGTGTGTGTGTACCTCTGTTTATGTAGGTATAGTCTGTACCATTTTCTGCCAGATTTTCTGCCTGTACCTTTAAGGCAGAGTCTTTCACTCAACTGGAGAACGGCTATTTCCACTAGGCTGGCTGGCCAGTAGGGTCATAGGATCTGCTTGTTTTCAACCCCACAGCTGGGTTTAAAGGACTATACAGCCATGTCCAGAGTTTTGTATGAATGCTTAGAATTTGTACTCAGATATGCGGGCTGAGAATTTTTATTCATATTTCATATAGTGTAAGTGCTCTTTCCCACTGAGCAGTCTCTCCGAGGCCCTGGTTTGAAGCTTTTGTGTTATCTTCATTTCTTTTGAGTTCTCATGGGTAATACTATAGTACATTGTCTCTCATAGGCATATGGTGGTCTCTTAAGCAGAAAAAAAAAACAAATTCAAATTCCGTTTAGAGTTTTGTGTTGTAGGAACTTAAGAATGTCTTTTAAAATATCCTTGGATTGTCTTTTCAAAGATTTTTCTCTCAAACAGATTGTAATAAATTAAACATGCAGTACTAAGTTGGGCCTATTTAAATATGTGCATTAAATTGCAAATGATACAAATGGCAAATGATAAACATGCATTCAAGAGAATATCTCTAATGTCTATCAATTTGAATTATTATTTGCTTACAGCTATCAGAATTGGAAGAGAGTAGAGTCAAATTCAGGTGATGAAGACATAGGGACGACTTTAGCTCATTTAATAATGCAATGTGTGGGTAGTTTGAAGAAGTGTTAATGGCTTTCTTATGACCTATATGAGAATAGCAAAAAACAATCTATTCCCAACAGTCATTTCATCACCTCCATATCTATGAACATCTTAATTTGGAACTTCAAGCTAAGTCATCAAATTGTAACACAACTTCTCTAGTGTTACATAGTTCTCTGAAAGAACTACAATGTACCAAATAGAACTTATGACATTTTAGGCTCAATTTATTTCCAAGTCCTCTGTATATTATCTTTGCTTCATGTACACAGTCATTTTGTGTGTGTGTGTGTGTGTGTGTGTGTGTGTGTGTGTGTGTGTGTGTGTGTGTGTGTGTAAAAGTAAATCCACTGTGCTGGCCTCTTAACAGGCCCTGAATATTTGGTTTTTGACCCCAGGAAAAGGGACTGATGTATATATTGTACTTATCAAAGCAGACCTGACCTCCAGGTTCTCCAGGTATCCCTCAGTCCCTACCTGGCATTCCCTGTCTGCAACCATGAACTTTCCAGTCCAGGGCCTGGGCTGCCCTTCCCCCAGTAGCTCTTCCCTATATAATCCAGATATTTTGATCTCCTTGTTTTCTCCCCCTCTCCTTCTCTCTCTGCACATGTGCTCTTTCTTTCTCTCTCTTCCCCCTCTACTCTTTCTTCCCATGGTGACTTCCCTGGCCTCCTTCATTAGGGTCAGTGAACCTGCCTGTCCAAGAGCAGTTTCCCAATAAACCTGCATTTAATCTAATCCAATCTGGCTTGAATGGGCTCATTTCAACTTTGGAGAAATAACTTATCATTGAGGTTTGATTCTCTTCAGTAAAATGTATTGTTTAATTAAAATATTAGATCTCATCCCTCTGTTATCCCTTTCCTCTAAAAATCCCATGATGTATTTTAAATACCTTGTATCACAAATAGATATCTTAATTCAGTTCATAAAGCCTTTCATGATCTGGCTATGACCTGTTCATTCTGCTTCACCATTCTACTTTGCTTACAATGCTTAGCTGTGTGAAACTTTCTTGAATGCGTCAGTGCTTCTGTGGCCCTGTACTAATGGCTTCCTCATCACACCCTTGTCCCAATTCACCTGCTTAACTTTGGCATTCATATTCCATTTGAAAGGCATTTTCTGTCCAATTAACTTATGCTGGAGTACTCTAAAAGATAGTCTATTCTCCTATTCACACACTGCTGCATTTATGGTATACCTCATTGTGTATACACAGAACAACTCCTGGAACATAATTTTTGCCCCATAAGTAAGTGTTAAATTATTAAACATGCATGCAATGTAATTTGATTATACTCTTCAGTCTTTCCCCATAAGCCCTCTTGGATCTATGCTTCAAGCCCACCTCTGTTCCAACTTAATGACTTTTCTTTTTATATATCTCATTGCATCCAATTTGTACTACCCATGCACTCTTTGTTGTGGGTCTAAAATCCACTGAAACATTATCGATATCACCAGGGGCCACACCTTTAACAATTCTGAATCCTCTTCCCCCAGAAGCTATATTTCACAGCTCTGGAGTTGAGCTTGGAGGTTTGTGAGCCTCCCCATCCCCATGTTGGAATGATAACTAAATTGTTCTTAGGAAGTTGTTCAGGCAAATACAGTGGCTGTGAGTTCATCAGTGTAGCAATCCTATGATATCCAGAAGATACTCTGAAAACCCTGGCCTACCCTGATTTCTGTCTTTTACAGTATTTCCACTCTACACCACAAAATCACACTACAAGATGATTTGAAATTACATAAAGTAGAAATGAAATATGTGGTCTGACTAACATGTTGGAAATCAATTCTATTTTAGCTGTACATTAAAGATGAATGATAGAAAAGAATATTTGATGAAATAGTTTCAGAACAACCAAATTCAATATCTAACTTTTTATTTAATTACATGGAAAATTTTCAAAAACAGGATGTGTAAGATCTAAATTTCATGAGAGCAAAGGTTTTATCATTGTAAAATAGTTCACCTATATTACTATCTCACAGGACAATTACTCTGCGATAACTATTTGATAAATGAATAAATAAATGACACATTAAGTCACAAATTCTATTTTGGTTTTAGGTTTTTATAGAATAAAGCAATAGTAAATAATCTAACAATTCTAGATATGTAATTCAGAAAATCATTGGGATAGAGAAAAATGCATGCTTGAAAAGACTTTAAATTTTGAGAGAACTATGCAAGTTTAAGATGCCATTATTAATAATGTCATAGTTTTCCTCTATGCCTATATTATGAACATTCAATCTTACTCATTCATTTCATCTGATTTGGAGCTTTTATATTAYATCACTGTAGCACATGATTAGTATAATCAAAGTGTATAACTTTGCAGTAAGATGGCATTATAGACATTACCAGTAATACCAATAATCAGAGAAAACAGTTTTATGTTTCTGAAAAGAATAATTTTGGCATAGTGGGAAAATAGTGTAGGGTGGCTTCACATAAAATTTCAAAGGAAAGAAGAATACATTTTCATAGTTAATATGGATATAAAACATTGGAATTTCAAATATTCCACGTGCATTATCCTGTTTCATTTTCGTAATGGTCTTCTTTCTACATGGTATTTTTTTTCCATTTCACTGTTGAGACTATTGAGGCATATAGGAAATACATGGACTGTCTAAGTTCACCATGGCTGCTAAGTCCTGAGCTTGGTCTTCACTCTAGCTTTTCATCTGACCATAATTTCACTATTACACGGAGTCTAATGAAGACGGTAAAACAGTTTTCTTCCTCCTATTATGTATTTTTTTCAGTTTTTGAAATCAAGAATTAGCTTTTTAAATAACATATGTTTCTTTATGAAGTACCTTTTAACAGCAGCTTCACATCTAGTCTTAGTATTGGCAATTTGGAAGGCAATTATACAAACCTTCCAGAAAGAAAACTATTCTCTTTACTGTTTATTAATTTTGAGGGTTTATTACAGATCGAGTATTCAGCKTAAAGTAAATTAAGGAATCTATGAAACAGTTCATGATACTTTTAAGTGTAAGCTACTGCTTCTTTTTTTCATTTTTATTGCTTGAATTTGTATGTATGTGCATCTAGTTGTGTGTATGTGTACTATATGCATGTAGTTGCTACTGGAAGTCAGAAGAGGACATCAGATATCCTGGAACTGGAATTATACAAGGTTATATCCAACACAGGTGCTACAACCCTAAGTACAGTCCTCTGTAAAAGCAGAAAGTTCTCTTAACTGATGAGTAATCTCTCCAGATCCTTAATTTGAAATTTCTGTTGTACTCTACCCTGACCTGACTCCCAGCGTTGTTTTCCAGGTACTAATCTGTGATGTGTGTACATTAGCAACCAGGGAAGCCAACTGGAGTTTTAATGTTTAGAGCTTTAACTAGAGTTCTATTTGTAGATACAATTGGCTTATTGATTGAATGGTTGTCCTGGGGTGGGGCCCTGTAATATCTCTCCCTTCCATGTTGGCATGTCTGTTGATGCTGTCCTTGTTTAGGTCTTCATTAGATAGGCATGTTACTGAGACTAACTTCCATGACACTTTTATGAGTAAGAATCTCACAGGAAACTCTCTGATACTTTGCAGATTATAGTCTTTCTGTCCCCTTTTCTTTGATGTCCCTTAAGCCTTAAGTGAGGAAGTTGCATTGATGATGTATCATATGGGGCTGAGCACCACACAGTCTCTTGTTCTCTGAATTTTGGTTAGATGCAGTTTTCTATAATAATCTTCATTGGTTGCAAAGAGAAATTTCTTTGATGAGTGGTAAAAGCTATACTCATCTGTGGGAATAAGGATATATATTTAGAATGAAAATGGGAATTATGCTGGTTTAGTAAAATGCCAGTAGTATATTCTCCTCTAAGATCTATGATCTCACTAGTCTCAAATATTTGGCTAAGTTTCCAGTGCCAGGCACGGTTTCCTTCCTGTTGAGTGGGCCTTAAGTGGAATTAGAGAGCTGCTGGTTACTACCAAGATATGCATGCATGCCACTTTTACATCATTAGGGTTATCATGGCATTCTGGTAATTGTAGTTCATAGGTGTCATAGCTGGGTAAGAATATTGCTTGTGTCCCTTCCTTGGATGTTTACATGACTCCTTATACTATGAAAGTTACACCTCAGGGAGGAAGCTTTCAGTTCATATTCATCTCATCTCTTCCAGATCCTGTGGCCAAGCTGAACAGTGTCTTCAGCAATGTGGACTTAACTTCAACCTCTGGGAGGCAGCTGCCAGCACAGCATGATGTATATAACATAAAATATATTTTCTTTATAAATAGAAAGAGTCCATAGAGATAGCTCTCAAAGCATAGAATAGTAAATACATATAATATCCACAATCATTTATCAATACTGTCAAGCATTATATCTTAAACATACTGTACATTATTTCAAATGGCAGATTAGCAAGTTTATACCAGCATCAATTATCATAAGTGAGTAATATGTTGCATTACAACAGCTAGGACACCACAAAGTGATACATTCTTTGAAAACTCCATTATTATCTTAGTAGACTACTGTCATTTATGCTGTCTCTTGTTGACCATGGAAATATTGTTATGTTCCACATGACTGTACTCTTCTTTGGCCACAAGATCAGATGATGTGGGTGGATGTAAGAAGTCTCAGATGAAAGGGATTATGTCATTGCTATGGTTCAGCTATATCCTTTGTAGCTTATAACAAAAGATACAACTGTGGGGAATGATAAAAGCACAGAGCCCAGTGTTTGAGGAGGGAAGTCTGCTTGGTTTATAGGATTTAAAAAAAAAGACTCTTAGTTGTTTTCAATTTAAAAAAATTGATATCCATTATCAGACCGGCAACAGTCAACTCCTGGGGCTTTTTGCTAAAATTAGTTTAGATACCTTAAAGAATATTGATGATATTTTAGAATAAAACATCCTAACAGAAGGAAAGTAAAAGTTTTCTCAAAAGGTCTTTATCCTTTAGCTTTATTGGAAAGCTAAAGAAAAAAATGAAAATAAGCTCTACTGTTGATATAAAGCTCTAGTCATGTCTATTTATACAACTGCTCAGCTTTATCTAGCAGAAAGCAGGATATAAGGGAGCAGCATGTATTTTTGTGTTGGCTTTCTATATGCATATTAATTCTTTTGGGCTAATGGTTTTCTTGTTGTTTTTGGTATAATTCTGCATCATTTGAAATCAGCTGTCCAGCAACCAGGCAAGTACTTCCTTTACATGCTTGCCACTCAGCCCTTTCCTCCCAGAGATCCAATATTTAGCTTCCAAAAAATTATATATCACCTTAGGGGGAAGGATGTTATTATCAAAGTGGGTTAGTGTCACGTGTTGCCCCTCTTCTAAGGAAAATTTACAATAAAAGTACATTTCGAATTATATTTATTAGAATGAGTTTGTTAGGATGTGCAAAGCTTTGATGCACTAACAAGTTTCCAGTTCTCAATGGTTCGATACCACAAAAGTATCATTTAGTATAATCATAAGTTTTTTTAGTTCACTTGCCTGACTTCTTCCAAGTACTGACTTGTTGAGTAAGTAGTTAACTTTGCAATTCTGGCATGTTACATTATTTGGCTTCTTGCTGGGTGGCAAAGGGGAAGGGAAGAAGAAGAAAAGAGAAAAGAGAAAGAAGGGTGGGGAAAAGAATATGTATATATAAAATATACATATATATTATATACATGTGTATATATTGAAGGCAACACAGCACCTTTATTCATACTACATTGGTTTATTGGTTAGAATTAGGCATAGACAAGCATGATACCTAGGAATTAGAGAGAGTAAACTGAGATGTGTTTATTGTACTGAAAGAAATCTACAGACCATATTAGCAGGCAGCTAGTAACTCAAACAGCAGACGAGTTTGAGCTTATATCAAGAATTCAGTTAAGCATTATTTTACCAAGTTTGAGTTGGGAAGACTCATAGAGTTTCACGATGCAGATGGTAGTTCTGGAAAAGCTGCTAGTGATGAGCCAGGTGCTGAAGCTCAACGAGCTGATAGAGCTGAACAACCAAGACTAAAATGTGCTGAAAATACAGATTTTTAAAACTGTGACAAATGAACAGTCTCATTTGTGGAAAAAAAATTAGAGTAATTGAGTTTACCTCAAATACTTCAACCTTTATTTGATATAAAATATTATAAAACACTTCTTTCATATAAACTTATTGAAATATGATATTTAATATACTGATTGAAGCTACCACATTCCAATATTCAGGAAAAACAGAGCTAGTCTATCTATTGTATTGGAGTAAAAGTGTTTATTTCTGTGCTTTTAGGAGAAATTTAGCTCAGGGCTCAAAGTAGCCATACAAGTAAAATGTCTATTCTTGTTTTCAGGTACTTTGTAATCACAGATGCATCAAATAGTTCAGTTTTAGATTACAACTTTTTTCTCTTAAATCCTATTCTAAAGTTCCCCTTTCATCTCAAGGTAACATTAAGTAGTGATTGTACTTCCAACTTTAAACTACCACATTTGGTGCTTAGAGGTTCATTGCTATGATTATAAATGAAAGGCTGCCACTTGAAACTCCACAGTTTGAAAGGGTCACAATCCGTCCAATATCTAGCAAATTTTTGCCTCTGAATTTGTATGCCTTTAGAGCGATGGTGAATAATACACATGGCAAAATGCTATGTGTGTCAATAAAGAAATTCTAAAAAGCCCAGTTTGTAATATCCTTGGAAATGGCATCACCACACATGGAAAACAAAGTTTCTTTAAGGAAGGATAGCCTTACGTGTGTCATTTACAAATGGGCATAATTCCTTAAACTATTTAGCTAAATATTATTTTAAGTATGTCCAGGGAGAACGATGAGGTAATTATTGTTTATGTCTTAAATTTTTTACATTAATTTATTTATTCACTTTACATACTAATCACGTGCCCTCTCCCATCAACCTCTCCTTTTCATTTCTGAGAAAGGAGAGGTCCTCCTTAGATACCAATCTACTCTGGCACTTCAAATTACTGCAGCACTAGTTATATCCTCTCCCACTGAGGCCAGAAAAGGCAGAATAATTAGGAGAACAGCATCCACAGGCAGGCAACAAAGTCAGGGTAAGCCCCCACTTCAGTTGTTGGGAGACCTGCATGAAGATCAAGTTGTACATTGGATAGATATGTGCAAGGGGCCTCGGGATAGCCCTTGTGTACTCTTTGGTTGGTGGTTCAGTCTCTGGGAAGCCCCAAGTGTACAGGTTAGTTAACTCTAATGGTCTTCTTATGGAGTCTCTACTCCAGATTCCTCAATCCTTCCCCTAACTCCCCCACAGGACGTTCTGAGCTCCATCTAATGTTTGACTATGGGTCTCTGCATCTGTTTTAGTCAACTGCTGGGGGAGCCTCTCAGAGGACAGTTATGCTAGGCTTTTGTCTGAGAATCCAGGTTGACAGATACAAACATAGCCTGAGGCTGCAAGATAGCTGAAGGAGAAAGACAGGCCTGCTATATGTCCCTATTGATCCTGTGAGGATAGATTGGCAAATCCCCCCCCCCCCTAAATTGGCAGAGCTTGCTACTGCATTCATTTATGTCCATCTCACACAGGGCACCTGTGTACCCAGGCCAGCAGCGACAAATATAGCTGTTACAGTATATTGACATGTTGTATTATTGTGATAAGGCTTTGACCAATGATGAGGCATCAGAGTCTCGCATTGTGTTCCCCTGAATGCATTATCTGTACAGTCACAGTAGTAGCTGTTTTCTCCATCCACACATAGACCTCCTTGGAGACATGACTGAATGGTCCATTTATCAACTTTCAATCACCATAGATAGAGAAACCAAGATATTCCATGACAAAACCAAATTTAAATAATATCTTTTCACTAACCCAGCTGTACAGAGAATACTGGAAGGAAAACTTCAACCCAATGAGGCTCACTATGCTCAAGAAAATGCAATAAATAAATAATTTTCACATTGAAAACCAAAAGAAGAGAAACATACCCACACACTACCACCACCAACATCAAAATAACAGAAATCAATGATCATTTGTCATTAATATTTCTCAACATCAATGGACTCAATTCACCAAATAAAAGGTCACAAGTTAACAAAGTGGATGTGTAAACAGGACCCATAATTCTGGTGCACAGAAAGAACATACTTCAGCAACAAAGATAGACATTACCTCAGTAGAAAAGGCTGGGAAATATTTTCCAAGAAGACCCAAGAAACGAGCTGGAGTAGCCATTGTAATAGCTAATAAAATAGACTTTCAACCAAAAGTAATCAGGAGAAATAGGGAAGGACTCATATTCATCAAAGAAAAAAATCCAGCAAGAGGACTTCTCAGTTCTGAATATCTATGCTCCAAATGCAAGGCACCTACATTCATAAAAGAAATATTACTGAAGCTTAAATCTCACATTGAACTCCACATTATGATTCAAATTTTATTCTTTGAGAATTTTATACATGTATGTAATCAATAATGACCATATCTGTCCCCTTTATCCCCACTGCATCACCTTCTAGACCTTTTCAACATGTGACAACTAGTACAATAGTACCTTGACTGGTTTCTGATCAGAGTTATCTGTATTTTTAAAGTTTGTTTTGTGTTGCTGGCAATTGGGCCAAGGGCCTCATATGTACCATAGCTACATCTACAGTCAAGATAGAATAATTTATGTAAAAATTACTTAACAGTATTTCCCAAGGCCTACCAAATCATCACAACTAACTTCATTATGGCCATTTATTTCTTATTGAAAATGTTTTAGAACATTTATGGTTTTAATCACTTTTGCTTCAATGATTACTTTTGTACATAACACACTGTAAACATTTATAATTATTACCTCTGGTCAAAATATTTTCTTAACTCTATTTAAAATATTTCTATTTAAATTTCTTTTAAAGAATACATAAAACATTATTTATATAAATGGGCTATCATGTGATGTTTTGAGACCCACATGCTTTATTTAATGTTCAAAGGAGGTCAGGTCAAATTATGCTACATAAATCTTCAATTATTTATCATTTCTTTGATGCAAACATTCAAAATCCTTTTCTCTGGCTTTTTGAAATATCCACTATATTGTCATTATTTAGAAACACCCTACTTGGTACCAGTGCATTGGGACTTCTTGTTCATATCTAACTCTAGCTTTGTACACATTAGCATGCCAAGCAGAATAGCTCAAATTATATCTCAAGCATAAAACATATGGGATAAATTTGTGGGAAACAATTATGTTTTATAGTACAATGGAGTACATTTTGTCTCAAAAAATCTACAATTTAATAAACATTAAGAGTTTCGATTACTAAGGAATCATCTGGGACTTTGAAAGATAAGGATGGGTGCAGAAATTATTGCATGCTCTTTCACAATACAGGTAGCAGGATACAGTGGCTAGCAGTATACAGTTCATTGCTTGGTCCAAGACAGATTTCAGTTATAGCTCCAGATTCTTCGCATATTTGAATTTAACAAATTATTTCAGTTATATAGTCCTCAAGTTGTATATCTATAAAATGAATTTAATATAAGACCTTCCCTTGTTGGTAAGATTGTTGTAAGAAATAAAGCATGAAATATGGAATTCTCTTAATAGTTGATGAATATGTTGGAAGATTCTGCTATTTGGATCCATCCCATATACACTTACCAAACCCAGACACTATTGCAGATGCCAACAAGTGCTTGCTGACAGGAGCCGGATATAGCTGTCTCCTGAGAGACTCTACCAATGCCTGAAAAGAGGTGGATGGTCTCAGTCAACCATTGGACTGAGTACAGGATCCCCAATGGAGGAGCTAGAGAAAGGACCCAAAGAGCTGAAGGGACTTGCAGCCCCTTAGGAGGAACAACAATACGAACCAATCAGTACCACCAGAGCTCCCAGGGACTAAACCACCAACCAAAGAGTACACATGGAGAAACCCATGGCTCCAGATGCATGTGCAGCAGAAGATGCCTTTGTTGGACATCAAAGGGAGGAGAGGCCCTTGGTCCTGTGAAGGCTCAATGCCCCAGTATAGGGGCATCCCTAAACAGGGAAGCGAGAGTGGGTGGGTTAGTGAGCAGCAGGAGGGGGGATGGGTTAGGGAGTCTTCAGAGGGGAAAGGAGGAAAAGGGATAACTTTTGAAATATAAAGAAAATATAATAAAAAATAAAAATAATAAAAAAGGTCATAATCTACAATGTCTGGACATCTCCCCTGAGCTCAGTGCAAAATGGAGGACTCCCTTTCCTGTCAGGACTTCCTCTTCTCTGCCCAACCTTATCTGGGAAACCCAACGGAGTCTACCCTAGAAAGATCAAGTAGTCCTTCAGGGAAATTTCAGGTTCAACTTCCTGGAATGCCTCTTTTGCAAATGAGGTATCCCCAGAACCTTTAGTCTCAGTCACTGAAACTTTCCCTAAGAAGAACCCCTTCCCACTTTCCAAGGTTTACATAGTCCTTGTTCACTCTGAATAAAGAGCACAAGTAGTTTCATGGAATATCATTTAAGAGAGGTGATTCACTGAATATAGTCTAAAACAGCTGTAACATAGAAATCCTTGGAGAATCCTGGAACCCCTAAACCACAACCACCTAAGCCCTACCTTACGTCCAGCACTGAGCTGGACCTAGTTTCTGCATAGCAGAGGATGACTCAATGGGAGGGGAGTCCCTTGGTCCTGTGAAGGCTCGATGCCCCAGTGCAGGGGAATGTGAGAGCAGAGATGTGGCAGTGGGTGGGTGGGTAGGGGAACACCCTCATAGAAGCAGGAGAAGGAGGGATGGGATGGGGGTTTCCTGGGGGGGGGGCAGAAGAGGGGACATTTGAAATGTAAATAAAGAATAAAGAAAATATCCAATAAAAAGAATTATAAAATCAATAAACAAAATAATGCCCGTAACTGGTCTTTGCACTTTTTGGTTTTTTTTCTTTCTTCCACTCTTCTTCACCTAAGAAAGAATAATCTACAAAGCAGCAAAGACTGTTTACAAGTAATGTCCAGATATGGGGCTAGGCAGAATTGGAAATTTGACTTCAAATACCATTGAGGAAATAGCAGGGAATGAAGAATGGATATTTCTTTTCAAAAGACCAGCTACCACTGTCAACTCTAGTTAAGACACCAACCAAAGAGCTTGCAAGGGCTGGACCCAGGTGCCCTACACATTTGTAGTAAATGCACAAATTGGTCCTCTTGTGGGTGGCCCAACAATTGGAGTGGAAGTGTCTTGGTCTCTGTTCCTTGCCATTGGATTACCTTCCCCCTATCTGGACTGCCTCATTGGGCCTCATTGGGAAAGTATGTGTCTTATCCTGCTGGGATTAAATATCCCAGGGTGCGATGGTACCTAAGGAGGTCTTTACATTCTCTRTGGAGAAGGGGAAGATATGTATGTATGAAGGGGAGTATGGGGAGGGATTTTTAAGGGTGGGACTGGGAAGAGAGGAGGGAGGGGAGGCTGCGATCTGGATGTAAATTGAATAATGAATAAATAAATTAATGGAGAAGAATTAAAGCTCAAACAAAAAAGTACAAAAATGGTAATAAACAAATTAAAGGTCCCTTAATTTAATTATCGGCAACAACAATACTATACTACTATTAATAATGATGATGATGATGATGACAATGATAAAATAATATACTGCCCTCTGTAAGGTAAAAGCTTAGAGAGATTTATAGAATTATCGATGCTGGTGCCATACAGAATCCCATTTATAGCATAATCACTTGGTAGAAGACTAGATAAGTGGTGGCATCATTTGCAATCACCTATTCACAGAGGTGTAGAGAATTTAATTGTGTCTGTGTTTTTACTCTCTTTCTCTACGTGCAGGCTTTGTGGAGAAGAGACTCATCAAGGAAAAGCTCTGCTTCTCCACTGCATGCTCTCATATCTCCCAGGGGACAAACATCAGTGCTCATGAACACATCAAACCAGTGCTTCAATAGCATTTGCTGATGTTTTCTTGGATAAAACAAGGCACAGAGCCAAGCCCCTAGTTCATTTAGTAGAGGACTATAGAAAGCAATACATCAGGGAGATGCTATTCATTAGGGGAAAATATTTAACAACCAAAAGGGGCCTCACATCTATTTAGTAATGGTAGTAGATAATACTGGGTGGTTTGAAGAATGCTGAAAAATATTCTCTGCTGTTCAAGAAGCCACTATCAGCATTTTATTCCATTGGGGTAAGAATGCAGTTTCCTGTTCATTGTTCTAGTTTCTCAAGGCAAATAAACCAAGACAACCCACAGTTGATTCCTATGTGTATAGTTGAGTAGCAGTATCTGGGTTGTGTATTTTTATTTCTACCAAAGATGGATTAGGTTGTGAAAGGCAAAACTACTAGCGATTGAACTCCCATACTCGGGGCAGAATTTCAGGGAGCAAAAATGCACTGAGATTTGTTTGTTTGTTTGTTTGTTGGTTTGTTTGTTTTTAAATCCCTACAAAAGAATATTTTCTCATTCTGGAACGCAGGATTTTGGACAGTAAGTGTTTTGTTCTTTAGTCTTTCAGTGAAACACAATGATGGGAAGCAGTGTAAGACTCTGATGAGCCTTAGCTGACTGGAGACCCCCGAGTGAACAGCTCAGAGCTGGTGATTGTTCCAGCACTTTGGGGTCGTTCCATACCAGAAGGAGAAGCAGCAGCCCCGGGCAGCTCATTCAACAGTTTTTAAACAGTTTTCCGGGGTAGAATAGAACAACAGCCACTAGGCACAATGTGATTAGCAGAACAGTGTAAGCTTTAAGCTGATTGGTCCTTAGGGAATGAAGTAGCAAGGGGTTCCCTTATCTGTGGGTGATTCGCCCTGTGGTCTGAGGAATGTAATTCGCGGCTCCCTTCCTGAGGGTTAAGAGTGCCTATATGCTCTATGACCTTTCTCTTCTAGGAGTAGAGGGGTCTGATGGAATTTTCCAAAGTTCCTGAGCTGACCTCTTCAGCAGAGTTTCCTTTTAATATCCAGTGACCTTAACCCCGTCTCTTTTTAAACTTTTATTTAAAAGGATTTTTTTTATCCCCCTCATCTAGAAAACAATCAGACAATAACAATGACAACAACAACAACAAGCCAAGAAACCTAACCCACAAAACAAAGAAACAGGCAAAACGCCAAGACAGTTTGGTCTCATTGGGAGAGGATGTGCCTAATCTTGTAGAGACTTAATGCCCCAGGGAAGGAAGATGCCCAGGGTGGGATAGTGAGTAGATGGGGTAGGGTCAGGTGCGGGGTTGGAGGGTAGGAGGTAGGGGAGCATTCTGGGAAGGGGAATAAGGAGGGGAATAACATTTGGAATGTAAATAAATTAAAGAATTATTTTTTTAAAAAGATACAGATAATGGTTTATGGAAAAAATGCCAAAACGTAGCAAAATGAGAAGTCCACAAAAGTACCATTAAATTTGTTTTGTGTTGGCTTACTCTTCTTAGCTGTGGTGCCTGCTCTGGAGTGTAGTTGATACACCCAGTGAGACTCTATTGGAGAAAACTGACACTTCTCCTGCTAGTAGGCATGGCTCCGGGTGAGACGTTGTGACCACTTCTTCCTCTCAGTGCTGGGACTCCCATCTGGCTTAAACTTATTCAGGTTTTGTGTGAGTAGGCACTGTCACTTTCATTTCATGTGTGTATCAGTCCTGTTTTGTGTGGAAGATACTGTTTCTTTGGAGTCATCCATCACCTCTGGCTCTTTGCACCTCTTCTCCCTCATATAACCCTGACTGAGCCTTGAGGGTAAGGCTTTGATGAAAACATCCCAGTTGGAACTGAGTGCCCCAAGGTCTCTCACTCTCTGCACATTGCAAAGGTGTGGATCTGTGTGTTAGCTCCCATCTACTACAAGAAGCTTCTCTGATATGGACTGAGCAAGGCACTGATATGTAGACACAGCATTATGTCAACAGAAGTCATTTCTATTACTGTTCCTTTAGGAGAATATTAGTAGTAGGTTCCCCCTAGGCCCATGTCCTATCTAATTTCAGGTACTCAACCACTTTAACAGTTTTTTCTCATGTCTCCTTCAGGAAGCCATTAATTCCTCTGAACTGTTGTAGATAAGAATAATCATGTACACAGGAAGAAGTCCTTGTTGATGTGCTTACAGCTTAGCTTTCCATGAAGACAGCTAATAATTATGGATTAGCACATAACTTATTAGTTTAAAAGATATACACTACTTCAAGGGGATATAATCTAAGGGATGTTTATTTACTATTAGAGAAAAGCAGTAGCAAACAGCATGACAGTTAATGATGATCTTGCCTTATTCAGTACTAGTTCATCTAAAGACAGTGATTTCCTTTGAGTTTCTTCTGATGGCCAGTGTTTCCCCTAAGCCGTGCGGGGCAGCACGCTGGCTTTCCTATGTTAGGCTGTTAGCTCAGTGTTCAGTATCTAGCACTGTTCCTGCTCAAGGGAGAGAACTTGCTTGCCCTTTGAACTTCCTACCAGTCCCCTTTTCTGATTGGCAAAGGCAGGGGGAGAAATAACCAGCCTCAGTGTGACTTTGCCGGTCTCAAGTTGGAAAGTAATTTCCTCAAACCACCTCTTCTTTTCTCCAGGAAAGCTTCCATTGGCACACTTAATTGGTATAAATGCTAACTTCAATCAGATGCTTAAAATTATCCATTAACTACTCAAACAGGCACCTAGCTCCTTTTGAAGCAGCTCTATTTTTTTCAGGGCTACACCTCTTTTTATTTTTGGACATGGCTTTTGAAATTCCTTTTAAAGTAACTGTTTCCAAATGAGCAGATAAAGGCATTGTTGAATGCACTGGATGATGCAATTGTCTTCACAGGGAAAGTTGAGGATTTTGTGCATTTGCACAACTCAAATAATCTCACAGATTGCATACCTGCATGTTGAGCAGATAGATAGCATTGATTTGATTGATAAGACCAGGCCTATAATTCCAAATCTTTTGTCAATTATTTGTGAAATCTTGAATGTGTCACTTCACCAACTGAGGCTTGGTTTTCTAGAGTAGCAATAGAGTCTTGGTATGTTAGTTTCTTTCTAAAGTGATTGCCGGCTCAAATCATTATCAGCTCTGAGTAAACTGTGCTTTCCTTGATGCTGACTTGATTCAATTCCCTGTCTGAGGTCATAAATATTTGGATAATATTTCTCACCAGTAAGTGGAATCTAAATTTATTCTAAGACATGCTACATGAGTGTCTTAAGGAAATGAAGAGATTGGAGATGGTTCTTTATGTCAGGAATTTTTCCAGTTAGTATAGTAACTAAAGGAGTCTCCATTTTATGAATGTTTTTTTTTCCCCAGGACCAGCTGGTGGGATGATGCTGGTGGCCCAGTGGAATTTGTAGACCCAGTGGGGACATCCCTTATACTCAGTAGAAGTAAGGCTGTCTCTGAATGGACTGACTGGGACAGACACAACAGCAAATATCTTTGCAAGTGTTAATTTTCAGACGAAAAATGGGAGCTCTGTATTAGAATGAACTAGGAAGTATTGGTAAGTTCTGACTAGGCATTTTAATTTGGTTAGTCAAAATGAATTTTGATTACTGGACCTGGGTGGTTTTTTTATTTTTTTAGTAAATTTTAAAAGAATTATTTATTTATTTTATGTATATGAGTACACTGTAGCTGTCTTCAGACACACCAGAAGAAAATGTCAGATGCCATTACAGATGGTTGTGAGCCACCATGTGGTTGCTGGGAATTGAACACAGGAACTCTAGAAGAGCAATCAGTGTTCTTCACCACTGAACCAGCTCTACAGCTCCATCCTTGGTGTTTTTATAGTTGGGCCTTGATGACTGGTCTCTGGAATGAGTCAGTGTTGAAATAAATAACTAGATCTTCCTGACTGGCTTCAGGAGAGTAATCTAATGGTCTAGCAAGAGGGGAAAGTGTACAAGTCCAAACCTATTGGTACCATGTTTGCCTACTAGAGCCATTCAGCAACCACTTCAGCCTTTTCTTCTGGAAACTTAATCTGTGATTCTCTTTGCTTGTACATTAACATGATTGGACTATTCAGGACTCTATAGCTTCATGAGCAGACCCGATAGGTTAGCATATTATTTAGAGTTGTATTTTCTGAGGTAATTGTAACCATCTTATACTCTAGGAAAGCATTGTCAGTACAGGAAAGT
Source organism: Apodemus speciosus (assembly GCA_002335545.1). Lineage (NCBI taxonomy): Eukaryota > Metazoa > Chordata > Mammalia > Rodentia > Muridae > Apodemus > Apodemus speciosus. Next base: position 35,806 of record BDUI01004706.1, read on the forward strand.
AGAATAGGCCTTCACTGAAAGGAGAACCTTTAAAGACATCCTGAGAAGGGAAATTACAAACATGTAGACCAGCTGGGGATCTTGTTAAAATCCAGCTTCTGGTTTTGTATGTCTGTGTCTAGGTATGAGTTACAGTGAATCCACAGACAGCAACTTTGAGTAGAAAGGTTCTAAGAGATTAAAGAAATTGTATGTGCTGTTTGTATCAATTATAATTCAGCTTTCAGATATAATTGCAGCTTATAAAGATATAGATGCTGTATATGAGTTGTGAAGTAACTTGAGCTGGCTCTCTTTCCAAGTGGCACATCAATAGAGTGGCATACTTCAGCTTTAAATATTCATGACTTGCCTTCCTCTTGTTTTTTTTTTTTTTTTAAGTGTTTTGACATTTGCTTAAATAAGTACTGTCACTATCACATGGTGGCCCATGTTTTTTTGTCCTTTGCAAATCCTCTTATTATTCAGGCCTTTGTTTCAACTCTGCTCCTGGAAGTTGCCTTTATCAGGTTTGCCAGGTAGAATCAGTACATATGCGGAATTAATTTCCATAGCCCATCAGAATGTAGCCAAAGTCATTTAATCAAGAGAAGAAGCAGGGAGACAGACTGGGAGGAGAGTTAGGATCCCAAGGACAATTCAATTTAAACTGAGAAGACAAAACAGAAAAGGCACTTTCTTTTCAGATTGTCTTACAATGAGTACTGTCAGACTTTCAAAGTTTTTGTTCATGGAAGAATTGTATTCCAGAAATAGAGGTTGAAATCTTAGCTTTCTACACACTTGATTCCAAGGAATATTGCTATGGCAAAAAAAAATGAAATTGACAACTTGCCTTTTCTATTTGTGACTCCATTTGGGAATTAAAGTGTGGGAGATGCATTAAGGGAAAGGAAGCTGACATGTTTACTTAATTGTGCTAAAATCTCTAAATATATTACCAATATCACAAACCTATTTGGTAAATTTATCACATAACCAGTTACGTGTGAATCTCAAATGAATGTCTTGTTTTTCCTTCTTTTAGTAAAGGGAAAAGTCATTTTCATATTAAGAAGTGGTTCATTTTTTTAATGAAAATTCTTTTGGTTCTGCTGTGCAGAAATAAATCACCAAAGGTTTCTCGGTAATGCTGCAAACATTTTGTGCTTCTGCACTTTTAAAATAAAAGTTAAAATCATTTTAAAGTTGATCAGTTAGTCTTCAGCAAGGTTAAGCCCATTTGGGTATTAGCGTGCTAGAGCACAATGCAGTGAGCCGAAAGAACAAAAAGTAATTTTTAAAATGTTCATAGATTCTTTACTTGCAGGAGACCTTGAAGAAGGCAATAAATAAGTAATTTCTTAATGTGTTAATTTCTCAGTCAAAGGAACAAAGAAGTTATCTAACTAAATTAAAGGTCTACGTAAGCTAGAGGAACAACAGACCATCTATTATCCCATATCGTCCATCAGAGTAGCAGATATATTTGGGAGAAATATATATTGGGGAAAATGACGTTTAGAAAAACACTTCTCTAATACAAACATTATGCATTATTTTCTTCTTCCTGGCAGAAAAAATACTTCCTTCTTGTTTGGTGAAACAAGAAATCCAATTGTAGTGGGCAACTTTTAATATGTAGCTCAATTTTGTCTTATGAGTATCCACATGTAATAGGTTTCAGAATACTTCTTATTCTGTTGTTAGTTGATCCTCCTATTCAGAACATTGCATAGGTATGTGTAAGTACATATGTATTTACAAACACAC
>BDUI01004706.1:58879-71613 GCA_002335545.1 Apodemus speciosus
GAAAAAGTGGACCCAGGTTCTGGAAAGGCCCAATGCAGCAGTGCAGGGGGATACCAGAACAGGGAAGTGGGAAGGGTTGATTAGGGGAACAAGGGGAGGGAAAAAGACATATGGAACATCTGGGGGGCGGAGAAAGCAGAAAAAGATAAATGAAATGTAAATAAAGAATATAGCCAATAAAAAAAGAAAAACTTAAAAAAGAAAAAGAAATGTAAATAAGGCAAATATCTAATAAAAAAGATTAATCCCTTTTCCTCACTCTGTGCGTGTTTGTGTGTGTATGCATGCATATGTGCGTTGTGCTTGTGTGTAGTGTAATAAGCTTCTCTCGTAAGTCTCCTCAGAGAAAGATGCTGATAAGATACAGCACTTCAAAATGCACAGTAAAAGAAATTATTGAATAAAATTAGCATAGAATCTCATACACCACTTCTTTGTAACCAAAGGAAAATCACACTTTCGTTATATCAAGGGCATATTAGAAACTTGATCATCATTTCTTCCTTGGTCTCAAGAAGCTAGCTTCAGAGAAATTTGGTGGAAGTGTCCAAGAAGGTTGAAGTTAAGGTCTGTTTTTATCTCTGTTATACACATTAATGACTTATCCAGGATGGTTATATAAGGGGTACTTTGCTACCATGTATAGCTAGCCCTATGTAATTCTGAGTGATGCTAAACTTTATTCCTAGCTTCAGTTGTCAGTTTCTGGAGTGAAAGAAGACTGTCTGTTAGCTTATTGGGTTACAAATTGACTCATGTAGTTATGTGAACTCTATTTTCATGTTCCTTTTAATATGTTTCTAAAATCTTCATATTTGTTTCTATCTCCCCAGAGTGAAACCACACATATCTAATACATTAACATAGATGTATGTGCCAAAACCAAATAGAATGCTTGATTTTAGTTCTCATCACCAGATACATTGCTGATTTGTAACATAACCTACATTATTGTTTCCCTAATTCTATGGTTATACAGATAACAAGGAGATTATATTAAAATGCAGTCCATCTCAAATTGGATGGGATCTGGGATTCTATGTTTCTTTCTCTCACTCTCAAAATGGTAGGCATGAAACACAATATGAGGAGTAATATTGTCACTTAGAACTGTTATCTAATCCTTAAATATCTCAGAATATTAGGAAAAAAAGAAGAGAGAAAGCAACTGGGTAATGGAAATTGGACTCATTTTTCTTGAAGGAACTGAACACTGGGAGCTTGACCATACTCCAATGACTATATGAACACCACAAATTGGACTTTTGTGAAAAATCACTTTTGGGACAGAGACCACAAGGGTAGGTAGAAAGACCTTGGAGGATTTGGAAGTAAGGGTGATTGGGGTGCATTATGTGAAATGCCCAAATAATTAATGCAAATGGTATGTTTAAAAAGAAATATGTGATGGTCTTGATTTTTTAAACAACATGAGACTGGTTCAGTAAGTGAGCAAATAATTTCCTATTACTGGGAAAAAAATCTCTCCAAATTAGCAGTATATTATGTTGGAGGCCCACAATACTGTGTACAATTATAGACATTAGAACAGGTTGAGATAATCAGCCAGTGTCCTCAACATCCATTCCATTTCAGTTCCCATAAGGATAGAGATTTTTCACTCCCTCATGGTTCCTCAGGTAATGAGAAAAGATTCCTGAAGTGTGACATAAATGGACTTTGAGAAGCAGTAGTGTTAAGACAAAAAAAAACCTTTACCTCAAGGTTATTGAAGGCATTTAGAATCAACAGGAATGGGAATAGGAATTGGCAAGGCAGAATTTTCCTTCTTAAGTGGGTCAGTTGATGAACACAGGTCTGTTCATAATCATCCAAATATCCAAGTGTTTAAGGCAAAAGAATACAACAGTGCTATGGTGTATCAGTGTTAGGTTGATTTGAATCAGGGAAGATGTCAAAGGAATCTTTCCTGTTGTTATATTTTCTCCTTCTCCCCTCCTTCCCTCCATCCCTCTGTCCCTCTGTCCCTCCTCCGTCCCTCCCTCCCTCCTTCCTCCCTTCCTCTTCCCTCTTTTCCTCCCTTTCTTCTCTTCTCTTCCCTCCACTGACAACAGAGTCTTGCTATCTCATTGTAAAGCCCAAGCAGACTCAAACTCATGACACACCTGCTTCAGCCTTTTAGGTACTGATTTCAAAATTTGTGCCATGATATTTGGCCCTGCTCAGTTTTCTTGACATAAGGAAAGGACCTTGGATGAGAAGAAATTGGAAACTCTTGATTCTTGAGTGACGGTATTCAATATATGTATATAATAAAAAATGAGCACCTATCAAGGATTCAGGGTATCTGTGTTTCACTGTCAACACTGCTATCAGATCTGGGATTATAGCTATATGAATGTTTTGGACAATTTTCCTGGGTAAGGGTTTCCTAAATTATGAGAGGATGTTAAATGGAGTTAGAAAATTATTGTCCATGGCCAAATGGACAGATGAATGTTTGGTTAATTATACTTATACAAATTTCAATAGTTTCAGGATTCTTGAATTGTTTAGGTGAAATCTCTCTACATATAGATAACTCTCTTTGGATGCATTCTCAAAACTCATTTGATATAAACCATTTTTTTACTAGTACAATTAAAAAAGATTAATGTTCCATAGGTATTATTTTGAAAACGTGGCTGTTGTTCGAACTACTTCCAATTTTATCACAGTATCAGCTATTACAAAACTTAAGTATGGAATATATGGAAACCATGCTTACATAATTTTTAATAAGATGGAGGGCAAAATTATTTTTAATTTGTTGCTCATTCAACTTTATAGAAATCTTATTTTTAAACTTTAATATAATTTCAAGGTCAATATATTTTCACTGCATGATTTGATTTGAAGGATTAATAACAGTACAAAACCTTATAATCAGGAGAGTCACAACCATTGATATTTTGAAAGCTACTTTTCAGAAATCAAAGTGCTTCCTAAATTAACTTTTTACTTTTCACTTTAAGTCAAAATTTGTCTTTCCCATTTAGTTTATTTCATGTTCCATTTGATTATGGTACTNACATCAGTAATAAATTTCAAGTTTGAAAAATGAGCTCCATTATTATGGTTAGATATATTGTTGTTATCAAAATAGTCAAAAGCTGAATTACTATTTAACTTTCTATTTCCTGACAACAGTACCAATTTATTTGTGTCTTTGATCCCTTGTTCAAAATATAATTTATGATTACTGCCTAAATGTCCTTAAATTGACTCCTAAAATTATAACTCATTGGTATTAAAATATTGAAAACCACAAGTATATTAATATCTCTGAGAGTAGGAGATGATGACCTTTGTTGTTCAGATTCATCAGAATAGCTGTATTAATCTTAGTACTTGAATAATAGTCATCATTTTGGGTGCTTTTATTGAAAATTATAGAAAGTTTTTTATAACCTTGTCTAGATAAATAAGAGGTTACATCGGATGACCTTTAGTGTTGCCTTCCAACTTGTTCTAAATCCATTAGTCAGGAAAACAAGTTACCCAAGAAAGATATAATGCTGCTTTCTTCATTTCTCTTAAAATGGGTTGTTTTTCACTTTTCAAATATGCACTGATATTTGCTGAGAATTCTATCTTATAAAATCATATTGCTGATATTTAAAAGACAAATCCTGGGTTTCTGACTAGAGAGTTTTATTCATTTTCTATGATTAGGAATAAAGAAAAGATTATGACATTCTAGTATTTCCTTTTACAGCTGCTGTTATTTTTAATATAAATATAAAATTATATTTCTCTTTAGGACTCTTCAAAGAAATATCAGTGAATCTATGAATTAGAGGCAATAACAGTTCAGATGACTTGCCATTAGTTATGATTGCCAGATGGCTTAAGGAAAAAATGATCAGATTCTCATTCTAAGAACCTTTCTATTTAATAATTGATGCCAGGCATGTGTTATTACTACTGATCTCCATTTAATTACTTTTCCATTTTGATCAAACACATTAATGAGAAAAGCTCCAATAAATCATGTGCAAAAACAGCAAAGCAATTAATTAACATGTGTTGCCCTGATTAATAGTAATAGAAAAGCATAGCAGTGATGAGTAGGCTCATGAGGGTAACTTCAACCAACATGAACAAACACAAGGCTGAAAGCATGAAGGAAGGCTACAACCACAGATCACAATGTCAGTAGTCTTCTCTTTGACTCAAGATCTGTGCTTGAGTAAATAGTATATGGAAGTTGAAAACTATAGATTGTGAAGAAATCTATTCTTCTGAAATAAGTATTTATTGAGTACTTATTATCAAGTAGGCAATATGCTTTTGAATGACTGCTATATTTATCTCCCCAGCCATGCATCTGACTAGTGGTCCTCCACATGGTCATCATATAGAACAGCAGTTTTCATCCTGTGGGTCACAATCCCTTTGGATGGGTAGAATGAGGTCACACAGAGGTCACACATCAGATACCCTGCATATCAGATATTTGCATTATGATCCATAACAGTAGCAAAATGACAGCAATGAAGTAGCAATAAAAATAATTTTAAGGTTGTGGGTCACCACAACATGAGGAAGTATTAGAGAGTCAGATCATTAAGAAGTTTTAGTACCACTAATATAGAGGAAAACTTAGAAATATATAGCTGTTAAAGGTTATAGAGCTATTAAATAAGGTAGGACAAACAATTTTATCCTATCACTATTTTGTTTTAGTTTGCTAGAAAATGATTGCTGGCATTGCCAGCTAATTTGAACTTATGTATGAAAAGACAAGCATATTGTAAAATGTATCATCTGAGAAACAGCCAGGATTGAGGGAAATGGGCTTTATATACACTTAGAAAGTAGATCTTATTGATTAAAACACAGCACAATATTAATTTTGACTGTATGTGAATCATAGATCAGTGTTGGAGGTAACAGTTCCTTTTATTTTGTACATTTTTAATTAAAGTATAATTACACACTCTCCCCCATTTTTCTTTTTTCCCTTCAAACTCTCTTATACACTCCTATTCCCTCTTAAGTCGATTATCTCTTATATGATCTTGTTGTACTGTGAGGGTTCCATAGTACACTGGTTAGACCATTGGTCTTATAAATCCTGTTGTATTAGTTACAATCACTGTGGCAAAGAACCTGATAGTAGGAAGTTAAGAGTAAAGAGGTTTATTTGGTCTTACAGTTTCAGAAGATATAGTCCACCATGGTAAGAAAGGCACAGTGACTGAGGCAGCTGGGTTTATACTGGCAGGTGTGTGAAGCAGCTATTTCACATTTTGGTGGATCAGAAAGGCATGGACTGGACCAGAATCATGGTTGGTCTGGGACCCTAAATGACTTGCATCCAATAATCAATCCTTATTATCCAGACCACACCTCCTAAAGGTTCTACAACTTCTGTACACACACACACACACACACACACACACACACACACAAACTTTTGGGAACATTTAGATTAAACCATAACAGTATTTGATCTGATTACGTCTATGCATGTTTGTGTGCATATGAATTTGTGTTTGTGTGTGTGTGTGTGTTTATGCATTTTATGGTTTCAATGTCTTTGAAATAAAAAGCAATGAAAGATAACAAAACAAGAAAATCCTTCTTCAATCTACCTTATCAACAAAGGGCATGTCCTACCTCATCTAATCTGAAGTTTCACCAGAGTTTATTTGACTTAATTTTTTTCAAGACAGGGTTTCTCTGTGTAGCCCTGGCTGTCCTGGAACTCACTCTGTAGACCAGGCTGGCCTCGAACTCAGAGATCTACCTGCCTCTGCCTCCCAAGTGCTGGGATTAAAGGTGTGCGCCACCATCGCCCGGCTTCCCCAGAGTTTATAAAGGTCATATTTCACAGCTAAAATAGGTTGCTATGTTCCCCCATCAGCTTTAGTTTCCACCAAGTATACAGAGGTCCCTGGCTGGAAAGTCCACAGCCGAAAAAAAAATTCATAAGGATTATTATCAATCATCTCTGCTTCTAATTCACTTCCAAGTACATTGAAACAGTTGGGTAGTATCTGTCTATTCTATGTGGCATTTCTTTTATGAAGGGGTGTTATGTGTTTGAGAAAATGAAATAATTAAACATTATTTTGAATGCCTAGAGAGAGATGCAGACGATCAGGTATGTCTTATAGTTAGAAAAATATTCTAAAGATAAAATAATCACATAACAAATAAAATAGAAGCTGAAGAAGTTGGAGTAGGTACTAGGGAAGAAAAATTACCATTTCTAGATTGACATTTGTCTTGCCAAATGAGTCCAAATGTAATAAAAAGAATACTTTTTTTTTTAATACTCATAGAAACACAAATATAAGTTGCTGGGTTTTTTTTGTTACAAAGTCTCAAGAAAGAAAGGATACACATAATGTGTGAAGTGAAGTGTATTTCTCCATAAAATACAGTCAAGATCTGGCTTAAGCAAAAAAACCAAGATATCATCTCATAAATCGAGATGCTCACAAACTAGTTTCTTTCTTTCTTTTTTAACAACTATGTTGTTTATTACTTCTCACAAAAGCTAATGAAGATAAAAAGTTGCTTAGGAATCTGATGGATGCTACTGAGACCTCATATAATCAAAGCCCATACACAAGAATTTTCACATTTAATTTGGCAATGGAACCTGTTACAGAAACCCAGCATTGCTGTGTTCTTTGGATTTTCTTCTTCCCCCCCCCCAAATTTGATGAAATGTTTCTCTTGTCTATGGGCATATATATATATCTTGGCTTTTCCATATTCTTTCTAAGCTTTTCTTATAGTAAATACATGTTTGCTTCTATTTAGGACAATAAAACAGGGAGATTAGGCTTTATGTCTGTACATAGGAGGTTATATAAGGATGTAATTTTCTTTCATCTGTGACTGATGTGGGGATTTGCTGATATTAAGAAAGAAAATGATTTGATTTTTTAGTAGGAAAAAGAAATAGTTCTAAACTGAGAAAATATGGAGAAGAGACTCAATTTTCTCCTTCACATTTGATAGCATGAGAAGGATAGAAAACAAGGAGAAGATGTGAAGTGACACTGAGGCTTGTCTAGCTCTCGAGGATTCTCTGACAAAAGAAAACATTTTCAGGCTCCTCTCAGCAAGCACTTGTTGGCATCCACAATAGTGTTTGGGTTTGGTGACTGTATATGGGATGAATCCCCAGGTGGGACAGTCTCTGGATTGCCTTTCCTTAAGTCTTTTCTCTACATTTTATCTACATATTTGCTCCTATGAATATTTTGTTCCCCCTTCTAAGAAGGACCAAAGTATCCACACATTGGTCTTCCTTCTTCTTGAGCTTCATGTGGTCTGTGAATTGTATCTTGGGTATTCAGAGCTTTTGGGCTAATATCCACTTATCAGTGAGGGATAGGTGTGTTCCTTTATGACTGGGGCTATCTTGGAGTGGGGAAACTGGGAAATGGGATAACATTTGAAATGTAAATAAAGAATATATCAAAAATAGAAAACAGTTTCAGAATGATTTTACACAGGGTGTCATAGATAATTAATTATTGAAGTGATACGGAAAGTTCTCTATTTCCATATGCATAATTATCTGAATAAAGGTGGTGCAAATTAGTCCTTAGACTTAGGAGACACTGGGAATCTTGGGTTTAGGAATCTGAAATTGGCCCACAACTTGCAAGTCTCCTAGGAGATCTGCAGCAACCAGGGACAGAGGTGAGAACCCCACTCAAGTAACCACCCTGGCTGGAACCCCACAGGGTCCAGCAGATGTGTGCCCATTCCCCTCTTTGTGATTCCCATCTCCCTTCATGTCTATACCTTTGCCAGGGGCAGATCAGCATGCCAGCTCCTCCCCTACATCCTACAGCCTACATATCTTCCAGATCTGCTGTAACCAGTGACACAGGAGGACTGCTCTAACCAGTGACAAAAGAACCATCCTCTAACCAGGGAGACGGGAGACAATCACAGCATTGCCTGCCTCCCAGGAGGCCTAATCTAACCCAGATCTCAGAGCTCTATTTGCCTCCAAGGAGGCAAGCTCCTAACAGAGACATTCAGGCCAGTGATACCAGAGATAACTAGATGGTGAGAGGCAAGCACAAGAACATAAGCCATAGAAACAAATGTCACTGTGCAACATCAGAACCCAGTGCTCTCACATTAACAAACCCTGGATCCTCGAACACTCCTGAAAATCATGATGCTCCCCTAAAATCCTATCTAATGAAGATAATAGAGACCTTTAGGGAGGATATAAATCAAAGAAATACAGGAAAACAGGCAAACAAGTACAAGCCCTTAAAGAGGAAACCAATAAATCCCAAGTAAATCCCTTAAAGACATACAGGAAAACACAATCAAACAGGTGAAGGAATTGAACAAAGCAGTCCAAGACCTAAAAAGAGAAGTAGAAACAATAAAGAAATCATAAATGGAGGTATCCCTGGAGATGGAAAACCTAAGAAAGAGACCAGGAGGTGAAGATGCAAGTATCACCAACAGAATACATGAGATAGAAGAGAGAATCTAAAGCATAGAAGACACCATAGAAGATATTGACACAGGCACAGGGGTCAAAGAAAATACACAGCATAAAAAGCTCCTAACCTAAAACATCCTGGAAATTTAGGACACAATGAAAATACCAAATCTAAGAATTATAGGAATAGAAGAGAGCAAAGATTCCCAGTTCAATGGGCCAGAAAATATCTTCAACAAAATCATAGAAGAAAACTTCCCTAACCTAAAGAAAGAGATGGCCATAAATATATAAGAATGACAAATAAATTGGGCCAGAAAATAAAATTCTCCCATATCATAATAATCAAAACACTAAATGCACAGAACAAAGAAAGACTATTAAAAGAAGTAAGGGGAAGAGACCTAATAAGATAAAGGCAGAACTATCAAAATTACACCAGAAATCTCAACAAAGCCTCTAAAACCCAGAATATCCTGGACAGATGTCATACAGACTGTAAGAGAAGACAAATGCCAGCTCAGAAAAACTCTCACTCATCAAAGATGGAGAAACCAAAATATTCCAAGACAAAACCAAATTTAAACAATATCCGCCTACTAAAACAGCCCTACAGAGGATAACAGAAGGAAAACTCCAACACAAGGAGGGAAAGTACATGTAAGAAAAAGCAATAAATTAATCTTCTCACAAAAAAAACCAAATGAACTTAGTCAAACATACATTATATCACCTCCAACAACAAAAATAACAGGAACCAACAATCACTGGTTTTTAATATTTCTCAATATCAATGTACTTGATTCCCCAGTTTTAAAAAAAAAAAAACAGGCCAACAGACTGGATATACATGCATGATCCAGCATTTGGCTGCATACCAAAACAAACAAAAAAACCAAACCCCCCCCCCAAAAAAAAAAAAAAAAAACCAGAAACAAAAATCTACATCAGTGACAAAGACAGACAAAGTAAAAGGCTGGAAAAAAGTCTTCTAACCAAATGGTGCCATGAAACAAGCTGGAGTAGCCATTCTAATATCCAATAAATTAGACTTTCAAACAAATGCTATCAAAAGAGATGGGGAAGGACACATCACTCATCAAAGAAAAATTTGACCCAAAATGTGAGGGCACCAACATTCCTAAAAGAAACTTTATTATATCTCAAAGCACACATTGAAGTACACACAATAGTGAGAGACTTCACCATTCCACTATCACCAATAGAAAAGTCATTGAAACAAACTAAACAGAGACACAGTGAAACAAATAGAATTTATGAACCAAGTGGATTTAGCAGATATATACATAACATTTCACATTAAACAAAGCAATCTATCACCTTTTCAGCACCTCATTGTATTTTCTCCAAATACATATAATTGGTCACAAACTTAGCCTCATCAGATACAAAAAAAATTGAAACAATCTTATGAATCCTATCAGATCACCACAGATTAAGGCTAGACTTCAATAACAACAAAAAGAAGAGAAATTAAAAATACTCATGGAAACTGATCAATTCATTCAGGGAAGAAATAGAGAAATTAAACTTTCTGGAATTCAATGAAAATGAAGACATAGCACACACAAACTTATGGAACACAATGAAAGCAGTGCTAAGAGGAAAATTCATGACACTGAACATACTTGTAAAGAAATAGGAGAGATTCTACATGAGCAATGTAACAGCACACCTGAAGGCTGTAGAACAAAAGGAAGCAAACATGTGGCAGAGGATGGCCTTGTTGGACATCAGTGGGAGGAGAGGCCATTGGTCCTGAGAATTTTCAATGCCCCAGTGTAGGTGGGAGGATGGGAATGGGTGGTTGGGGAAGCACCCTCATAGAGGCAGGGGAATGGGAAATGGGATAGGGTTTTCCAAAGGGGAGATCTAGAAAGGGGAAAACATTTGAAATGTAAATAAAATATTCAATCAAAAAAAGGAGAGAGAGAGAGAGAGAGAGAGAGAGAGAGAGAGAGAGAGAGAGAGAGAAGTAACACTACCCAATTCCTTTGATGAAGCGACAGTTGCTCTGATACCTAAACCACACAAAGACTCAACAAAGAAAGAGAACTGTAGACCAGTTTCACTTATGTATATTGATGCAATAATACTCAATTAAAATTTCCAAACTGAATCCAAGAACGCATCAAAATAATCATTTCATTCCAGGATGCAGGGATGGTTCAATATATGAAAATGCATCAACACGGTCCACTATATAAAAAAATTACATGATCATCTAATTAGATTCTGAAAATGCATTTGACAAAATCCACCATGCCTTCATGTTAAAAGTATTGGAGAAATCAGTAAATGAAGGCCCACGCCTAAACATAATAAAAGCAATATACAACAAACAAACAGCCAATATTAAATTAAAAGGAGAGAAACTTGTACCTATCCTATTTAAATCAGGAACTAGAGACAAGTCTGCCTAATTATTCAATATAGTACTCAAAGTTTTAGCTAGAGCAATGAGACAGCAAAAGGAGATCAAGGATACAAATTGGACAGGAATAAGTCAAGGTATACTATTTGCAGATGATATGATAGTATACATATATGACCCCCCAAAATACTACCAGACAACTTCTACAGCTGATAAACACCTTCAGCAAAGTGGCAGAAGGATATAAAATTAACTCAAACAAATCTGTAGCCTTCCATTATAGAAATGATAAATGTACTGAGAAAGAAATTAGGGAAACAACACCCTTCGCAATAGCCACAAACGATATAAAGAATCTTGGCATGACTCTAACTAAACAAGTGAATGATCTGTATGGCAAGGACTACAAGTCTCTGAAGGAAGAAATCAAAGAAGACCTCAGAAGATGGAAAGAGCTACATTATTAATGTAGTAATACTAGCCATCTTACCAAAAGCAATCAACAGATCCAATGCAATCCCCATCAAAGTTCCAACACAATTATTCACAGATATGGAAAGAACAATTCTAAACTTCATACGGAAAAACAAATACCCAGAATGTTGAAAACAACTCTCAACAGTAAAAGAAATTCTGGGGGAATCCCTGACCTCAAGCTCTACTACAGAGCAATAGTGATAAAAATCACGTTATTGGTAAAGAGACATATAGGTCAATCAATGGAATAGAATTGAAGACCCAGAAATAAACTCACACGCCTATGGACATTTGATCATTGACAAGCCAAAACCATCCAGTGGGGGAAAAACATTTTCAACAAGTGCCTAACTGGTAGTCTGTATGTAGAAGAATGTAAATTGATCCATATTTATCTCCTTGTACAAAGCTCAAGTCCAAGTGGATCAAGGACCTCAACATAAATCCAGATACACTGAATCCAATGGAAGAGAAAGTAGGAAATATACTCGAACACATTGGCACAGTGGAAAATGTTCTGAACAGAATACCAGGTTAAGAGTTGACAAATGGGACTCCATCAAATTCAAAAGCTTCCATAAGCAAAGGACACTGTCAATAAAACAAAAAGGCAACCTACAGATTGGATAAAGATCTTCATTTACCCTACATCTGATGAAAGGATAATATCCAAAATATACAAAGAACTCAAGAAGTTAAACTATGAAAAACCAAATAACCCAATTAAAAATGGGCTAAACAGAGCTGAACAGAGAATTCTCAATAGAGAAATCTTCAACATCCTTAATCATCAGGGAAATGCAAATAAAAACGACTCTGAGATTCCACCTTATGCCAATCAAAATGTCAAAGATCAAAAACTCAAATCACAGTCCATACTGGGAAGGATGTGGAGAAAGGAAAACTCCTCCATTGCTGGTGGGATTGCAAACTGGTACAACCACTCTGAAAATCAATCTGGTGGTTCCTCAGAAAATTGAAAATAGCTCTACTTGAAGACCTAGCTATATCACTCCTAGGAATATACCCAAACGATTTTTTTTTTTACCATTCAGAAGAACATATGCTCGTTTGTTCATAGCAGTCTTATTTCTAATAGTCACAAGCTGGATACAACTTAGATGTTCCTCAACCAAAAAAATGGATTCAGAAAATGTGGTTCATTTACGCAATGGAATACTATTCAACTATTAAAAATGATGAAACATGGATTTTGCAGGCAAATGGATTAAACTAGAAAATATCGATCTTGCCTCAGGTCAGAGCTGCAGGCGGTCACCTACACGCGAGGACACCAACTCGCTCAGGGTCTGGGCGCTCTGGGCTTGGGACCTTGACCCAGGCAGCCCCCTTGCATCGGGTCAGAACAGCATCTGTGCAGCCTGTGCCGGGAGCCCCAAGCAGGACAGCCACCTTGCCTCA
>BDUI01004706.1:75756-91211 GCA_002335545.1 Apodemus speciosus
GAGGGGGGAGGGGAGGGAAAAAGACATATGGGACATTGGGGGGGGCAGGGAAACCAGGAAAAAGGGAAATGAAATTTAAATAAAGAATATATCCAATAAAAAAAACTAGAAAATATCATCCTTAGTGAGGTAACCCAAATGACTTGCACGTTATATACTCATTGATAATTGGATACTAGCCACAAATTTCAGAATACCCATGAAACAACTCACAGGCCATAGGAAGCCCTAAATGTGGCTACCTAAAACCCACTTAGAAGGGGAACTAAGTAATTATGGGAGGCAGATGTAGGGAGGAACCTCCGTGGGAGAGGGCAGGGGAGAGGGGAAAAGGACGGGCAGGATCAGGTATTGGGAGAAACAGGAGGGACACAAAGAGTGCCAGGAAAATGAACCAAAATGTGAAGCAGTGGGGCTTAGGGTACAAGGGGAACCTCTAGAAAGTCCCAGAGACATGGGATGTAAGAAGCTACCAGGATTCCATAGGAAAGACATTAGCCCAAATGCCCAACATTGGGGAGATGGCCCGCAGTTGAGGCAGGGGATTAACGACCCATCTTCAAAATTTTTAACCCAGAATTGTCCCTGTCTAAAGGAAATACAGGGATAAAAATGGAGCAGAGACTGAAGGAAAGGCCCTCCAGTGACTGACCCAACTTGGGTTCCATCCCATTCACAGGCACCAAACCCTGATGCTGTTACTGAGGCCATATTGTGCTCTACCAGCAACCTACTGAGACAAATGCAGATACTTACAGCCAACCATTGGATTGAGGTCGGGTACCAATATGAAAGAGTTAGCAGAAGAACTGAAGGAGCTGAAGGGTATTCCAACTCATAGGAAGTACAACAGTGTCAACTCACCCAGACTCCTTAGATATACCAGAGACTGAGCTAAAAACAAAGGAGTATACTTGGGTTGGTTCATTGTCCTGGGAACATGTGTAGCAGAGGACTGCTTTGTATGGCCCCAGTGGGACAGTGTGTGCCTAATCCTGTGGAAACATGATTTCCCAGGGAAGAGGGTTCCTAGTGGCTGGTGGTGGTGAGGTGGAGGTGAGTGGGCAGATGGAGGAGAAGCCTATCAGAGGTGAGAGGGGAGGAGGAGGTAAAGAACTCCTGGAGGGGGGACCAGGAAAGGGGGCAATCTTTGGAATGTAAATAAATAAAATAATAATCTAGAATCGACATGCAGTATAATACAGAATAGTTCTATTAAGTCTGATCTTATCATTGGTCAGTCCATTTCCCCACATCTTTCAGTCTCATATGAATGGTCAATCAAAGTCTAATTCTTTTATCCAGAGGAGATGTACTATGTTTTTTTCTGCTTGTCTATAGCTCTGCAGCATAGTCTGATTTGACATACTTGGCATCTTGGGCTGCCTTGTGCAATGGTACAGCCTCTCTCTGTCCAGTTAGGTATATAGAGTTTAAGTATAGGCAATATTATAGTCATAGCTCATAGGCTGATTGTCTCCTTATCTTTCACTAAAAACCCAAGCACCTTAAAATTTAGTGGCTTCAAACTATGATTGTTGCATCTCTTCATAAATCTTAAAGGTTAGAAATCCTTGTTCAGTTCTACTAAATCATTCTCAGCTGACTTTAGCTTACTAGTTTTTTAAATAGAGTTCATCTGAGCTAGAGCTTGCTAATTTAGAATAATCTCAGCTGTGATGGCTGGAGTCTTTAATAACACCTAATTTGTTATTTTTGTCATTATTAGTTATGAGTGAACATTAGAAAATTGTGGATCTAAATATTTGAATTGTAATCACTTAAAACAATTGTTCAAATTAGGATTACTGGGTCCACCTAAGATGCATATGACAGGAAAATAAAGGTGAACTCTAAGGAACAGGAGACTAGTCAGCAGGGCGAAGAAGAGGATGGACTAAAAGATGGACTAGGAGAAGTTTAATATAGCCAAAGTACATGATACACTTGATAGAAAGTTTCTATATGAAACCCAAGCTTATGTACTGAGAATATATACCAATAAAAATTCCATATAAGGTAATAAATAATTTTGTACCCAAATTACAAAGAGACACATATATACATAAGCAAAGACTGAAAAATATATTAAGGAGAAAGTATCCTAACTATACAGTGTTTCGTTATTATGATAAAATTCCTGAGAAAAACAGCTTCTATGAAGGAAGGGTTTCATTTGACTCACATTTTCATAGCTTTCAGTGGATGGGCACTTAGTTTTTTTTTCACCCCTGGGCCTGGAGTAAAGAAAGCATTATATTACAGCTCAGAGCAGCTGCTGAAACTCACTTTGTGGCACTTGAAAAGCAGAAAGACAGGTGGGGCTAGAGCCCAAACATTCTCTTCAAGATCACACATCCAATGTTGTAATTTCCTCTAAATAGCTCTTACATAGTAATGGTTCCAAAATCTCCAGAAAGAAGGGCAGGCTTAGAATGGTGACTTTGGTTGATGTTTAAGATGAGCCATAACAGGTATTTTCTACACTAAGTTTTTCAAATGCTGACACTGACTCTTATATTTCATGACTCAGTCATATAATCTGACTTCTGCAAAAGATAGTTCCAAGAAGTATACTCCTAGTATATTTATCTAAACATTTTTTGTTTATTCATTCATCTATATTTGAATAGGTAATGCCTCATCACTTATCCTTAATATATACCTCTTACTAGCGATTCCATGGTACTAATGTTTCTCAGAAGTAACACTTCTTGTATTAGAAAAAACATGAGTTGTGAAAGAGAATATAAAACTCTTTTTCTAGTTTCAACTGTCATTTTTGTTTGTTTTTTTTGCATGCTCATGTGTATGTATGTACTGTGTGTGGTGGTAGTGGTAGTAGTGTTTGTGTGTGTATGTGTGTGTATGTGTTTGTGTTTGTGTCTGTGTGGTGTCTGTAAATGCCAGAGGTAAATAGTAAGCCTCTTCTTTAATTTCTATCTACCTTATTATTTGAAACGATGTCTTTCACTGAACCCAGAGGTCACCAGTTTGACTAGACGTGTTCCCTTCTCCTCACTATACCTAGAATTTTAGGAACATGCTGCAGCACTTGGCTTTTATGTGGTTTCTGGTGATCCAAACGTGGGGTCACAGGCCCACAAGGCAAGCAAGATCTTGAATAAGCCATCCTGTCAGCTAAAAGCTTGTCTTAAAGAACAACTTTCTGAACTTCTCCACCCGTAGTTCCCAATTCAGTAAAACATAACAAGTTCTCAGACAAACTCTGTTACTCTGAGGGCTATAGTTTGAAGACTATTATTATATATTCCAATCCCCTTTAATTGGTTCAAAAAAAAATCTAAAACAACAACAACAACTACAAAAGCCTCCTAAGTTTCCTGACTTTTATTGTTGATCTCTCTAACCATACTGGCATCACTTCATACTTTGCTTTTACTGCTTTCTGACTTCATTTCTGCCTTCTACTAGCTCAGAATTCTACTTGTATTTTGTAATGAACATTTTTGGATTCAGTTGGTGTTTCCCCAGATCCTGCCAACTGTACTCCAACCATTGTCTTACTGGCATGTTTCCTGACTGTGATGCTAAAGCTGTTCTTTTGGGTCCTCTTTTTTTTTCTGTCCAGAATGCAATAAGATGGCTCATATCCCAGTTTAAGGGTGCTGTTTGTTCTATTAAACTAACAGTGTCATTCTCTCATTGATAGCGAGACCCATCTCTCATATTATTTTGATAACATTAATCATTTGTTCTGGGATGGACTCAGCATGATCCTACTAGCCAGGGGGAAAAGAAAAAAAGTGTGTTAGTGTGGTATATGCTATTTGGAAAGTGACTACAATATGCAGAGAGTGAAAGATTCTTGGAAATTTTATATATGTACTGGAAATTACATGATACAATAAGTTATTATATTTCTTTTTCTCCTCCAAGGCATAAATGTAACTTTTGCTCTATTTATCCTATCTATTTTGTCCTAGCTATGAAAAGGGGTAGGAGAAAAGATACAGAGATAAATATAGACTTCCTTCAAATTCTATGCTACTCAAGTCACCAATGGAACATAATAAATTATTTAATTAAAAATGAAAGGGAACTTATTCCTATAGTGAGTACTCTGAGTTATTGCCCTACTGTAGACAGCCATATTCTCCTGGTAATGATAAATGAGTAACCCCTTGGACACTTTCAAGAAAAATATAATTTTTGAATTGGGTGTCATCAGATAAATTCTCTCCCATGCTCATAGCTTAGAGATTCCTTGAAGCTAGAATGATGATCTGGAGATTATTAAAGCTAATACTAAAATCTCCCATTAACATTTCTAAGTCAAAATGAACCCACTTATACCTATAATTTTCTTATTTAGTGCGTAGACCCAGATCCCTGAATTCTTATTTAGACCACCGAGCAGTTCAACTTCTTTACTGAGAAAAATTTGGACTTAGTGTTCAGGTCCATCTGGAATCCCTTCCATTTAAATACAGACTATTTTTATATATGTGTGAATAGTTAATTTTCAAATTCCCATTCACACTTAGGCAAGAAACTCTAATTAAACTCAGCAGCTACACACAAAATGAAGCCATGAAAGTAGGAGGGGGACTTGCTGAAAAGAGAAGAGCCTCAATGGGAGAGGGAGAGAATGACAGAGGAGAGAAACAGTATGCACATGGGGTGGAGAAAGAGAAAAATGACTAGAATTCATTGTATCAATGTATAAAACACTGAACAAAAAATTTAATTATCTAAAGATTTATTTAACTTTTCCATAGAGCAATTCAAAATAAAATTCACTTTATTAACAGAACAAAATATAGAATTGGCAGATAGTCCTTCAAGGGCTTTTCTCTTTGAACTGACATAAATTTGGTCAAAATCATCTTTAATATTGGTTATGTTCAGAGGAGACACTCTAGATTATCCACCAATGATTTAAAGCCTTATTTGTAGCTTTAATTAAGCTTTATATCTCCTGACATCAATGCAATCAAATAGCATTATTGTGGCTACAGCAGAACCCTTCCCTGGCATGTCATTCCACTTTCATTTAAATGGTAACTCTTGGTAACCATGTTCTGTTGGTTACTTTACTACACGTGATGTGTCCAGACTTGAACTTGTGACCCACACCAGGTGAAATACAGGTCCTTACCTGAAAATTTGGAATTAGGACTGATATTCAATTGTCTACTAGAACTACTACTTTAAAAAGGAGGTAAAAAATGTACAATTGATGTATGATACGTTTTTCAGTATATATTCAACATCAGAGAAATACAGAAGAAAAAAGTTGAGAGAGGAGAGATGATAAAGTTGGAGGAATACAGACAATGCCTTTAAGCCCCCTAAAACCATTTCCTTGATTTCTTAGTAGGAAATAATGAATTTTCCCCTATACTACTTTGGATCCACTAAAATTTATTTTTGTTCTGTAAATGCATGGAAAAGAGTTCAAAGTAGTATGAATACCTTCTCCAAACCAATGTCTATTTCCAAGCCACAGAATCCTACTTAATGTAACTAAATTTTTCATGGACACATGTGAAAGTATACCATTTGCATTATTAATGAATTAAAATAGAGTATTCGTGTGTGTGTCTGTGTCTGTGTATATGTGTGTAGTACATTTTATCATTCAAATGATTACCTTCCTGTCACCTGACAAATGCATAGTTTTTTCTTTGTTTTCGTGTTTTTGAGACAGGGTTTTTCTGTATAGCCCTGGTTGTCTTGGAATTCACTCTGTAGACCAGACAAATGCATATTTTTAAAGAAGTCAATTCCTAGTATTATTTTGTGGCAGATTTATAATTGATACTGTTTCTTCTTCTCTCAAGAAAACTGACTCAATCCTAGCATCAGTCAATAGTTGACTGGCTAGGGAGTGGGGCCTGGCAGCACCTATCCATATGCATTGGAATGTTAATTGGTTTGATATTATGCAAGTCTTATGTGGGCAATCACATCAACTTTATTTTGTGTGTCTAGAAGTCACTGGGCCACACTTTCCTTTGTCTCTTATAGCTTTTTGGCCTCCTACTCTGAGGAGTTGCCTGACCCTTGGGAGCAGTGTTGTGATATAAATGTCCTGTTTGTAGCCAAAGAGCTGAGCACTCCATAGATACTTACTCTCTGCACTTTGTCCAGTTATGAGCCTGTATTAACTGTTTTTCTACACAAAGAAGCTTCTCTGATAAAGATAGAAAGCTGCACTAATCTACGTGTATAGGGATGAATATTTAGAAGGCAGTTTGATACTGTGTTCATTATAGAACTAAGAGCAGTAATTTCTTTACTAGTTTGTCCAGTATTTTTGCAAGAAAGTGGAACATGGATTGTTTGAAATTGAGTTTAGGCTGGCTCTGGTAATTGAAGTACTATTAACTCAGGAACAACCACAAAATGACCATGTCTTCTGTCTCATGGATGGCAGAGTAGGTTTCAGGAAAGGAATTAGAAAAAACTGAAGTAGGTGGAAAGGGAGAGCAAAATACAAGTAGGTAAGAGAAATAAGACTCAAGTGGAAAATGTAATGCTAAACTTGGTTCTGAACCATGGAAGAATATTTACTCTTTCATTTATCTTACAGAAATTTATTGAGTACTTAAAAGGAATTCCACTGGAAGCTGACTAGCAATGACACAGCTAGCTCTCAGTTTTCCCACCATCACTCATGGATCAAAATTTAAACTGTATTTAACTGACTCAGATTTAATAGTGCAGCCCTGGGACTTTTCATTATTGTTATTGTTCCTGTTTGTTCGCTTGAAATCTAGTTTTCAATGGGCCTTCTGTCTTTATTTCTGGTCTATGTTACCAGATTCCACTTTTCACCTACTGGCCTAATTAGTCCCAGGGTGATCTCTCTCAGCCTTCACTAAGCCCTTGGTATTTACTGGATTCTCCAGCCAGGGATAAGTCCATGTTAGGCCTGAACCTGATGGGTTAGCTCGCTGAGGTCAAGGGCAACTCAAGAGATAGAGATAGACACTTGGCATTGTGAGTTAGCACTGCATGCATAGGAGCAATTTGAAATGAAGATCCATAAGTTCTTTCACTATTTAACAATGTTTTCGCTGGCAGGAGAAGTGAAGCCTGTGCAGAAAAAAAATGAATGGAAGTTAGAAAACCACCCAATATTCATTACTAAAACGTTATTGCATCTCTTCACTGTATACTCTAATAAGCCAATTATATCTTGGAAATAAGAGATTTTCCTTTCATGTACAATTTCAATGAGCTCCATGAGATCCATAAAAATTCTGTTATCACTTCAGAGCCTGAAGAGTTGTTATGTTGAATCAGCATATCAACAACACATAAGTGCACACACAAAGGAATCCTTGATGCCAAACTTCTCTTACAATTCAGTGACATTCACGCATACCTATAAGTCAGTGTTAACAGACTAACATCTCACACTGCACTGTGAATATGGCTTTGTTAAATTGAAAGGGAAAAGCCATAAAAAATCCTTTGATTTTTATAGAATTGAATGCAATTAAAATGGATATAAATACAAACAAAAAACTAATTAGGACTAACAATTAGGCCTAATTATATGTCCCAGATTTTTGTGAATGTCATACATGTGATAGGATACCCCACTGTTGACAGAGGGAAACCTTTCTCTGACAAGAGAAAGATAAATGGAACTGCAGAATCTTTTTTTTTTTAAAATATTGGTTTTTATCCTTTAATCCTTTTTTTACAGTCCAGATTTCATCCCCCTTCCAGTCTGCCCCCTGACCACTCCCCATCCTATAATCCCACCTCCAAGAGGATGTCCCTACCCCATCCCCATCCCACTAGGCCTCCTCACTCCCTGGGGCCTCAAGTCTCTCCAGAGTTAAGTGCATCTTCTCTGACTGAGGCCAGACCTGGAAGTCCTCTGCTGTATATGTGTCAGGGGCCGCATATCAGCTTGTGTACTGCAGAATCTTAATATGTCTTCCTTGATGATTCATCATAGATTAGATGGAATGTAAATGTTTAGGCAACATATTATATATGAATTTAAGTAAGGAGGCCCAATGAATTATTTCCTGAAAATCATTTTTTTCTGGCTAAAGTAAGGTATGGGTGGAAATGGATATATGCATAGTATACATAATGAACTGAGGGAGCCACTCCATTTATATAGGAATATTATTGCGCTATTACTTTAGTCTAAGGGAAATCCTGAACTGTTCAAATTAATCTTCAGAGTCATGTTCTGAAAATTCAAATTCTTGAGCATGAAAAAACATTAGGACAAATATCATCTAAGCAAAAATTCTTTCAGCTCAATTTGTTCAAGGTAACTATTGTTATAGGGCTATATTGAAAAATAATGTTTTCTTATAGAATTTTAGAATAATGACCAAGAAGTATATGAAACCTCACTTGTCATAGATCACAGCAAATCTAAGTGCTGTGTGGCTGTCTCTGATTGTAAAATTGCATTGATAAGAATGAAATAAAATATACGACACCTTGACAAGGCATCCTCAAATTTGAAAGCCTTGATGTTGAACATGTAGCCATAAGATATTTTTTTGTCATCATAATCCTTATGTCATGTTCCAAATGTAAAGATGAGCACTTCACTGTCCAGAGGATATTTAATTCTCACATAAATCCCATGAAGTAGATATTAGTTTCCCCCTTTAAAGCAGAACATATTCTTAGAACAGCAAAATATGTATCTCTAAAACACAAATAATGCCATCTTTGGTTCCCTTCTTAAAATAGAGCATATTTAAAAACACAAGGGCAACTGTTTTTTCTAAGTTACTGCTTTTCCCCCCTTTTCTATATTCTTTGTTTACATTCCAAAGGCTTTCCCCTTTCCCAGTTCCCCCTTAACATATGTCCCATAAGTCCTCTTCCCTCCACCCATTCCCTAATCACCCCCCCACCACCACTTCTCTGTTCTGATACTCTCCTACAAAACTGGATCCAGTCTTTTGGGGACCAGGGTCCTCTCCTCCCTTCTCCTTGGGAATCTTTTGATTTGCTAATTGTGCCTTGAGTATTCAGAGCTTCTGGGCTCATTAATATCCACTTATCAGTGAGTATGGCCTTGTTTTGTGAGAAAACCAAAATCTACTCTTTGGTCACATCTATAGGAAGCAACAAATTTATTAATTATGACTCTGATATCCTAGCTTTGTCATTAATTGTGACTTTAATTAATTATAAAGTCATTAATTATGATTTTATATCCTAGCTTTGTTTACTTACCAACTGTCCTTTGATATACACCTACATCACCCAATTCTTCCCTTTCATATATCAAAGGATACCTTCCTTCCCTGTCTATACCCCTAGTAAACACTTTATTTTGTATTTCTGTATGTTTTAAGTGAGATTGTGCAGTCTCTCCTTCTGCACCTGGCTCATTTCACCAGTCAGATTTAACTTTATGTGTCTTCCTGAAATTTGTGAAACAGAGTCACACTCAATATGCAATTCTAGCTGGCGTTAAACTTGAAATCTTTCTGCTTCAGCCACCCAGGTGTTGGGATTATAGTGTTCTGGGACCAGTCCAAGCTCAAATTTTAAAAGTTTTCATTTTTTTGTGGATCACTCTAGGAATCGAACTCAGAGATGCTTCTTTCTTAGGCATCCTCTCTACAATCCTCTCTACAATCACAGCTCCAAATCCTCTTCTTTTAATACTCTTCTTTTGTATTGCACAATGGATTCATCAGCAAATATCTTTCTCTTCATAACATACTTTGAATCTCACATCATGCAACCACTTCTATATCTCCTTCCATCATCTCCTTTCTGTATTTTTGTATTGGCCTCAAAACTAGTCTCTTTACCTCTTCTTGCATTATATAAAGGTCTCTGGTCAATGGGGCTTCAGAGTTATGCTTTAAAGATGCAAATCAGGTGGGGCAGTCTCTGCATAGTCTTTCCCTCAGTCTCTACTCCACACTTTGTTTCTGTATCTCCTCCTGTGAGTATTTGTTCCCCCTGCTAAGAAGGACCAGTGTATCCATACTTTGTTCTTCCTTCTTCTTGAGCCTCATATGGTCGGTGAATTGTATCTTGGGTATTCTAAACTTCTGGGATAATATCCACTTATCAGGGAGTGCATACCGTGTGTGTTCTTTTGTGATTGGGCTACCTCACTCAGGATATTTTCTAGTTCCATCCATTTGCCTAAGAATTTCATGAAGTCATTGTTTTTAATAGCTGAGTAGTATAGTTACAATACCCAGACACTATTGTGGATGCCAACAAGTGCTTGCTGACAGGATCCTGATATAGCTGTCACATAGGAGGCTTTGCTAGTGCATGACAATTACAGAGGGGGACAATTTCAGCCAGCCATTGAAGTGAGCACAGGGTCCCCAATGGAGAAGCTAGAAAAAGGACTGAAGGAGCTGAAGGGGTTTGCAGTGCCATAGGAGGAACAACAATATGAACCACCCAGTACCCCCAAAGCTCCTGGGGAATAAACCACCAACCAAAGAGTACACATGGAGGGACCCATGTCTCCAGATGCATATGCAGCATCGGATGGCCTTGTTGGACATCAAAGGAAGGAGAGGCCCTTGGTCCTGAGAAGGCTAGATGCCCCAATATAGGGGAATGCCAGGATAGGAAACCTGGAGTGGGTGGATTGGTGAGCAGAGAGAGCAGGATGGGTGTACTGGCTGGTTTTGTGTGTCAACTTGACACAGGCTGGAGTTATCACCAAGAAAGGAGTTTCAGTTGGGGAAGTGCCTCCATGAGATCCAGCTGTGGGGCATTTTTTCAATTAGTGATCAGGGGGGAGGGCCCCTTGTGGGTGGTACCATCTCTGGGCTAGTATTCTTGGGTTTATAAGAGAGCAGCCTGAGCAAGCCAGGGGGAAGCAAGCCAGTAAGAAACATCCCTCCATGACTCCTGCATCAGCTCCTGCTTCCTGACATGCTTGAGTTCCAGTCCTGACTTCCTTTGGTAATGAACAGCAACATGGACATATAAGCTGAATAAACCCTTTCCTCCCCAACTTTCTTCTTGGTCATGACTAAGACTAAGACAATGGGTTAGGGAATTTGGGGGGGAGGGAACCAGGAAAGGGGACAACATTTGAAATATAAATAAAGAATATATCTAGTAAAAAAAAAAAGAAAGATAAATACATGCAAGTCAGGCCATGTTACTCCTCTACTGAAAGTCTTCTAGTGTCTTCCATGTTATTTCATGGTTGTCTCACTGCACTTCTCTGACTGCATCTCCTGCTTTTTCCTTGGATGATTGGTTAAGAACAGAGTGTTATATTTTTGGCATTGTGTAAAAAACAGTATTTTGCATGTAGCTATTTTCTTTTAACAGTATAATAATGAAGATAGTTGTATTGTATCATTATTAGAAGGATTGGTAGAATAAAAAGGAGGGACTCAAACTGTGTTCACATACACAATAGAAAGGATAGATTAAAATATGGAAAATAGATAAATGCTAAATGAAAAGAGAGAGCCTGAAATAGTTTTCATATATAGAAAGTTTGGCACAGAGATCAGAGATTAAATAACAAATCTGTTCAATACTGCATGAATAATGAAATAATTTTATATTGCCTTATACAAATATTCTAACCAATGAAAACATATAATAGAATTTTATTTATATAATATCAAAAACGTGAGGAATGAAATAAAATTTTTGTAGATAAAATTTCATGAATGTATACAACCTAATACAAAGTAATAAGCAGAAAATTCAAGGTTATCTTTAATTTTGTGGTGGGGTAGGATACATGGAATCTACATGGGCATTGAGAAATTTTACTCTGGGTTTTATAATACGTGGATAAATGTACTGTTGGTATTGTGTAAGCTACATCCATTTTATACCAATACTATATTAAATAATATTATGATGCTCGTGACTGGGAAATTTTTCTTAGAACTCTTCTTAGGGTTTTATTTCTGTGAAGAGACACCATGAACAACACAAGTCCCATAAAGGAAAACATTTAATTAAGACTGGCTTAGAGTTTCAGGTGTTTATTTAGTCCATTATCATCATGGCAGGAAGTAAGGCAGCACGCAGGCACACATGGTGCTGGAGGACCTATATCTTGAGTTTTACATCTTTATCTCTAGGCAGCCAGTAAAAAACTGTTTCACACTGGGCAGAGCTTGAGCACCAGGAGACCTCAAAGCCTACTGCCTACATATTGACATACCCCCTCTAACAAGGACACACCTATTCTAATAAGGCCACACCTCCTAGTAATCCCACTTTTTATGGCCAAACATTGAAACACAAGAATCTACGGGAGGGGGAAAAACCATTTCAAACCACCACAACTGTGCTGTTCCTTGTGGTAATCAAGACACAAATGTGCGTGTTTTATTTAATGTTAATTTAAATTATATAAAATCAAATTTCCAAGTCATATTGTCAGAGGAGAAATATTCAACCAACCTACAACCCTTATTTTTAATATATCAGATACTACAGATTATTTGAATTCTCAGTTCTAGAACATTCTTATCTCCTTAGATTACATACTGTTTTTAATCCACTTTTTACAAATACAAGAAATTGATTGTACAACTGTACAAAATATTTCTGCAGTTCTGTCAATATCATCAGTAGGAGATGGAGCAAAGATTTACTTCCTAGGGATTTTGTTGCTACTCTTTGTTAGAGGAAATGGCATTAACGAATTTGTCAGAGTTTATATTTCAGCTCATTTAACTCATCAAGTGCCAGCATGAGCCTGCTTATTTTTCAACTTTAGGAAGTCAAAGACAACTGGTTTCTAGGCATACAAGTTCAGTTTGTGCCAACAAGATTGTGAGCAGCATTTCATCTGCTAAAAATATCCATTGTGAAAATTTTTAAAGCTACATCTTTTCCAGCATAGAATACTTAAGTGAGCAGTGGCTATCCAGAGAGATACATACTGCAGAGAAAGAAAGAAAAGTGTCTTCTTGTCTATTCTCTAGCTATTTTTCCCACTAAGTACACATTGCCAAATCTGAGTAGTTTAGATTCTTGGGATTTAATGAGTGTCTGACTATGTGCTCAAGAGTTAAACGGGTTTCTTTTCCTGTTTCTCTTGCCACTGTGGAATAGAATCTGATGTTAGGCTGTAGATTTCTTCCTTTGTTTTCTACTACATGTACACCTGAAGGCTCTAAAGCCTTGCTTCATATTTGTAATATGGCTGACATGAAAGTAGTAAAAAT
Source organism: Apodemus speciosus (assembly GCA_002335545.1). Classification (NCBI taxonomy): domain Eukaryota; kingdom Metazoa; phylum Chordata; class Mammalia; order Rodentia; family Muridae; genus Apodemus; species Apodemus speciosus. Next base: position 88,911 of record BDUI01004706.1, read on the forward strand.
TTGAAAGTGAGGTTTGCATCGAAGAAACAATAAGCTGTCTCTTTCTTTTCTTGTGGGTCTAAGCCACAGATTGCTGAGAGGCTTCATAGAAACCTTTCTTTGGTATTTTCAGTACAGAATGACAACCTCTTTCTTATCACTATTGCGTGTATCTTTAGATACATCAAGGAGAAGAAAGGAGGTGAGCCTTCAAGATAAAATTCAGGTGATGTTTTATCCTTTGGCCACATTTCTATTAAATAGTACCGGAATTCTCACCAGAACCCTCAAGAGAGATTATGAGGAATTGAAGTTGAGGAGCGAGTTACAAATGTAGCAGTCCTGTGTTTAGTTACAGCTGGCTCTCTCGTAGGTGCTAGAATCCCTGATAAAATGGGAGTTTCCCACCTCCGATGAGTAGTTAGATGAGTAGTTACCTAGCCATTAGCAGTAGGCATGCTAACGTAGAAGGGAGGGAGTTGCTTTCTGTCTGAGCCTAGGCTATTATGCATATGTCTATCTTTCCTGGCAATGTTTCATTTCAAAGTTATGAATGTTTACATGATCTAAAGAGAAAACACTCTTTAAAAACACCATTTAATAACTAAAATTTACTTATCAGCAAGATGCATTTGTCTAATGGTACTAGTAACAAGAACTCATTGATGCACAAGCAATGAAAACTAAACTGATTGCATATTTTCATAACAGCAACAGGAATATTCTCAAAATAATATCTGCCTTACCAACCAAAGTAACTTGAATTCTAGCCTCACCAAAGAAGGCACACTTTGCTATATTTTGATAATAAGCTCAGATTTTGTTGTTTTTACACTTTGTATTCATTCACTTGTTTCTGTGTTATCATTCACTGTCTAAATCATTGGTGTCAAGTCTGTGCATTATGGATGCTTAGGAGCTCAAAGTACTGTATATAAATGGCCTTTAATCATTTTTGATCCACAAGTACTGTATGCATGCTGAATAAAAAGATCTGTCTGTATATGAACTGCTAAATTTAGATATCTGCACATGCTGTGATTAATCAAGAACAAGGCCTTGTAAAATTCTTATTAAATATGTACTCAATTTTCATCTCAGTTCAAGTATTTTCTCAATCAACTAATCCTAGGAATATAAGTAAAAATCATGATAATTTGTTTTTTTTTCCCCCGATAATATAAACAGTTCTCCATACTGCGTCCCAAAGCTCATCAGTGTTATACAACCTTGTTTTACATCATGTGGAGTTAGGTCCTCTTCTACTACAGATTAATATGTAAAATTGATTATAATACAAGTTTTAGGCAACAGGAGCCACCCACTCCTGATAAAGAGACTTTCAACGATCCCTACAACAGCTTAGAAAATATGCGTGAGTTCTTGACAAAGGAAACAGAATAAACCCTTTCGAAACCTAAATCATAAAACTCTCTGTTTATCTAAAATGATGACCTACTTCCTGCTCTCCCCAAACTCCACAATTTATTTTCAAATATAAGGAAATGACAAATCCTAGAGGGAGCTCAAAAGATGTTAGGCATGTATTACCAAAATATTATGTGGTAGTGATTTTGAGTTTCTTAGGCATTGCTGGAGTGGGGAAAGTACCTAGCTAACCTAATACTCAGCATCCTCCCCTTTCAAAAAAAAAAACCCTGCTACTCATCTTCCTTTGGTTAAAGTTGTATAAAGATTGGCAGAAAGCTCCCATTCCTTCAGAGTCTGCAGTGTGTCAAATATCTCTGCAGTTCTGGTTAAATGGGCAACTTTATCTGTTCTTCTTCAGTGAACTGAGATTGAATTCATTGGGAGGTGCAGGGGCAGCCAGCAGGGAGGTGACAAAACTGGTGACATACTCAGGCTTCAGTCCCAAGATTAAAAGCTATGATGTGATGACTCATTCCCATGTAACAAATTGTTTTCACAATGAAATTAATTGCAAGACTGGGTAAAAGTACACTCTGATATGTATCTTTTACTTGAAGTTTAAACGGCAAAGACAAGCAATTTTCCTCAAAACAAACTCCTTTTGTATAATGAACTCCTTCAGCTCACTTCTATTCCACAGTTTTCACCTCGAATTTCAGTTGATTAGCCTGCAAAATCCATGTTTCTGCTAATAACTTGGAGGGGAAGAGTGAATCAGGGAATCTGTGGCTGGATCAAAAGACAACAACAATAACTACAACAAATAAAACAATGAAAGCCCGTTGTCCTTGGCGATACATTAGTAGAAGCCACTTCTCCAGTAAAACAGCAGTGATCTCTCTCTCTCTCTCTCTCTCTCTCTCTCTCTCTCTCTCTCTCTCTCTCTCTCTC
>BDUI01004707.1:21085-34010 GCA_002335545.1 Apodemus speciosus
CAGAAAACTGCAGCAATGTTTTAGTTTATTTTGGAATAAACTGGAACGTTTGCAGGCCTACCTCAAACCCCAATCAAACATAACACTGTTTCTATGAAAAACCAAATGTCAAATTCCAAACATGCATCCCATAAAATGTGGAAATATACTCCATAAAAATTTTTGAGGGTTGTCCATAAGGAGTATGTAGCATTTTAGATTACAGTTTAGGCAAGCAGGAACCTGTTACTGTCTTATCAATTTTTTTCCCTAAAAATTTAAATATTCTTGTAGTCAAGTATCTCTTCACATGCCTCATAATATGAATTCTTTTCTATATCCAGATTTTAAAAAAGTTCTCTTTCTGTGACATTTTTTTAAGTTTAAGAGGAATGTTGTTTCTGGAAGCTAAATATCCAAATTCTGATCCCCACAAAAAAAATTCACAATAGCCTTTACAAAAAAATAAATAAATAATAAAAAAAAACCATTAGTGGCCAGTGAAGTTAATTATTACACAAACTGAACATATCTCTAAAAAAAATAACTGCACTCTCAAGCCTTCTAAATTTCCATAGATCTCTACAGAGATCTCCCACAGAGCTCCTATAGCGGATTGCACTGGTAAGAAGAGTAGGATGGAGGAGGGCATTTAGGATTTATATGTGACTCAGTGGCAGCTGAAAAGTTTTTAGGTTTTGAAATGTGATCATCTCCATTTGCTGGCATCCAATTAATATCTTTGGTTCACATTAAAAATAGCACAACATGGTAGAAGCCAAATGCAATAACAACAACAAACAAGACTGATTTCATTCTGGAGTCCCATGGTATTTGCTGGGTTTGTTTGTTTGTTTGTTTGTTTGTTTTTAAGACACATTACAAATTACACTGTGTCTAAACCACCAAACTCATTTTAAGGTCCTTTAAGTAAGCTAAATAATGCCATTTGGATATGATTAATTCATATTCAGATTTCTGGAACATTCTGATGTGTTAATATATGTCCTATATAATGTGGTAATGATTAAATCTATTGAGCCTTGAGTCTAGTGTAAGAGAGTGGCTTCTGGGCTCACTCAGCACCTGTGGCTCCTCTTAGCTCTTTTCACCCCTACCCCTACCCTAAAACATCTCCATTTCATGGACTTCCCTTCATCCAACTTCTCATTCCTATCTAACCCTGCCATTTCTGCTTATGCTCTCTTGGTGCTTTCTTAGTCCCCTCTTTTGACCCCCTTTCTCTTTCTCCTATATCTTTGCCTCCTGACTTGGTCCCCTCTCTCGCGCTTCTGTCTTGGTCCCCTCTATTTTGTTCTCTCTTTGCCTTCCTCCTTTACTCTCCCCCTCTCTCCTCTCATGGCCATGTTTAGCCTACTCCATTCTCCCTCTCCTCTGGACTCTCTAGATGCCTCTGGATGTATTCACCCTTGTATATACAATAAAACCCTTCTCCTCAACCATGCCTGGAAGTGATTGTATACTCACTTTATACATTGACAACTTGTGAGACCCTCCCTTCCAGATCATGATGGGTCTATGAGGGAGGGAACTATACTTTGCATGAGATTGCTTGGTTATATATACATACTTGCAGACCTCAACTTAAACATAAATTTCATGTAAAGATCCCAAAGATGGACCTGGAGATATCTTTATTACTCTTATGAATGTGACCACATTGGGTAAATGAGTAAATAAATAAGTAAATAATTTTTTTTTTTTTGCTTTTTACCATTAATTACTAAATTGGCTTGTTCAGGATAGTTGGCCCAATCTGGCGTATTAGAGTTTTAAGTCTTAGGCTCATACTATAATGACTCTGAAAAGAATAAGAAAATTAGAGTCTGAAACCAGGACAAGAAGGAAAGGTCCAAAAATATCTGTGATGTTTAACAAAATAGAAGGGGAAATGGAGAGAAGTAAGAACATGAAGAGTCTCTCCAGAGACTTGAAACATATAAGCATACTTCTAACTCAACAGTCTAAAACTGAAAAACAGTCTCTAAAGCCAGCAGAGGCAGTTGAAGCCAAGGAGCCAGAAGATAAGAACAAATTGCCAGTTATCTTCAAGGCAAGCAGAACAATTCAATGAGAAGCCAAAAGAAGCTAGTTTGAGTCAGTCAGATTGAACAGGTTTTTGAGACAGAACATCTTAGTTGCACCAGCCAGTCAGAGTTCAGAAAGAACTAGAAAGGGTGGGATTATTCAGCAGTAGGCCTTGGAGAGGACAATTACTTCTGGAGAATAAAAATTATGTTTCCATATTATTGCAATAGGTCTGAGAGTAATCTCATTTTAGGAAAAGGAAAGCATACCAGCCAGAGGGGGGAACTTGTCTCCAGGAAAGATAATTCACAGTTTAATCATCTAAGCACCCACTTTAAAGAATGAGACTGAAACCTTGACAATGTTGGGTCTATAGATGCAAAACAACCCTCAAAACCTAGTAGACAATGTAAGTAGCATTACATATTTTAGGGATTGAATAAACAATTCAGTAAATGGTGCTAGTTAATTTTGTGGGGAAAACCTACAAATTCAGCCTAACTATAAAATTAAAGCCTAATTCAGACCAATTCAATCTGGCTTCCCTCAGTTTCTCACTGAATTGCTCTGCTTGCCCTCAAACTAACTCTGATTTGTTCTAATCTTTGTTTGTTTGTTTGTTTGTTTGTTTGTTGGAGATAGGGTTTCTCTGTGTAGTCCTGGCTGTCCTGGAACTCACTCTATAGACCAGGCTGGCCTCGAACTCAGAAATCCACCTGCCTCTGCCTCCCAAGTGCTGGRATTAMAGGCRTGCTCCACCACTACCTGGCTTGTTCTAATCTTCTGGCTTCTTATTCTCTGACTTCAACTGCCTCTGCTGATGTACACTGAATTACATGAACTCAACTCCATTGCACTGCATCTGGTGCTGATTGACTGAACTCAACTCAACTGACTGAACAGAACTGTCCCAAACTGCACTGACTGAACTCAACTGACGTCCCTCTCTCTTCCTGCTCTGCTCTAAAGTACCCTCTCCCTCCTGTCTGTTCTCATGAGAGTTGGGCGTATCCACTCTTGGACTCATTCTGTAAAATCTTTCTCTACTTGGTCACTCTTCCTGACATCACTAGACATCACTTTCGAACACAGCTGATTCCTTCCACAAACTAAGTTTACCTCAAACTAAGTTTGAGATTAAAGGTATGTACTAAAGGAATGCTTGTATACCAGGCAGATCATACTCGAAATTCAGAGAGTATCTGCACTTCAATTAGAAGGTCTTTGGATGTGATCTCTTGACAGAACAGGTATGTTACTGAAAAAAATCTATACAATAAAATTTGTAATAACCTCTATAAAGTAATATCTACTCAACCAGCAAATGGGAAGACCATAAAGATAGCAAGCACCATGTGCTTATGTCACTGCGCAACTATAATCCCTAATGGAAGCTGAGCTAGGAGAATTGTTAGGAACTCAAGGCTAACCTGGGTACATACTGAGTTCCAGATCATTCTGGGATACATAGAGATGAGACACCAGAAGGTAGATTGATAACTTATAGGAAGACAGATAGAGAAACAATAACTCAGTAATTACAATGGTAAACTTTACAGAATGGCAAATGTGAACAAGTTTGACAAGTTCAAGGCCATGTTTACCTCAAAGTTGTGGTCCTATCAACCTTTCTTACTTTCTCAAACTGGCTGAATCTAAAATTAGGGATAAAGATGCCCAAAGAAGCTTGAAATCCTCAGCCTTCAAGAAGAAATTACTCTTTGGATCTCCAAGGTTCCCCTCTGCTAAGCTGATGTTCTTCCTCTTTGGTAGTTGCTGTGTGTGTATTTTTCCTCACCTCTAATAAAAGCCCTTCTTTACTAGCTGATTCTGCCAACCATGTCTGAGATTTTTGCTCTTGCTACCTGTTACACTCAAGATTTTTCTTGCCTTTTAAATCTGTGAAATTAAATTTCTGTGAATATAACTGTCTGTGAAAATGAACCTAATCAAGACCTCTAGACAGTAACAGAGATATTCTGTCTCAAATAAACAAGTAAGTTGACTAAAATAAAGACAGAATTTCTCTAGGGAACATAGAAGAGTAACATTATGCATCTTCAATTAAATCAAATATCAATAAATTACACTCCAAAGTAGCTGTAATAATTCAAATTAATCGCATTAGTGTCTAAGACCACTAGTGAATCTCTATTTCAGTCTTACAAGTAATTAGTATTATTAAATTTGAAACTACTTACCTATGTATTATGGAGGAAACATCTTTTCATTTTAATTTATATGATAAATCTTGTTATTTTAACAACTGTAAAGTTTGAATATGTTTTCATAAATTAATGACCATTTAATTTTCAGTCTCCCAAGTGCTGGACTTACAGTCATGTACTATGAGGCCTGTGTTCCCTAGAGAAATGTAATGCACAAATATAGTTTACTAGAGGCCAAAGTCAGCAATAATGAAAAGGGGGAGAAAAAAGAAACTCAGTGTTTATAATGAGCAAAAATGATAAACTGTGTCATATTCATACAATCAAATTCATATTCTACAAAAGGATTAATGAAGTTACATGTACCTTCATGGATATATTCAATAATGCAATGGCTTATCAATACAATAAAATAAACATTAAAATAAGCATCATAATGTTAGACAAGAAAGTCCGAATTCTGGTCAATCCTTGTAAATCCTCAGGGGGTATCCAAGCAGGCATGGCACTGGAGGAACTGAGAATTCTACATCTTATTTCAAAGGGAACCAGGACAAGACTAACATTCTCAGGTATCTAGGAGGAAGGTCTCAAAGCCCACCTCCACAGTGATGCACTTCTTCCTCCAACAAGGTCATACCTACTCCAACAAGGCCACACCTCCTAAAAGTGCCATTTCCCATGAACCAAGCTTATTCAAACCACCACGGGAGTACATAGTTACACTGTATCTAAAAGCAGTCCTTTTGATAGTTTTATTGATAAGTTGCCTGATTTATTTATTTTTTTATATATTATAGTGTATCTGTATATGTTTATGCATGAGAATGCCATTACATACATTACACTGTGCGTGAGTTTACAAATGGATGTCAAGAGACAACATTCTGGAGTCACTTCTCTTTGTACCAAAGGATCTGACTATCTGATTTGACTCTGCAAAAGCTTTTGATTTTGAGTTACTTCCCACAAAGTTTTTCCTGGAAATGTCATTCACAAACTTGAAGGGAGGAAGGTTAGGATCTGGAAGAAGTACTCAAGGAAGCACACTGTATCTGTCATATTAATATCTATAAACTAACAATAGTAAGGAAGGCAAGGCAAAATGTTAAGAATGGCTAGGAGTGGTGGGATGCTGTGTTTCTCGTGTTTTCTTCTCTGCTCTTATGAATAATCGCATATGTCATAATAAAAGATAACAAAAGAAATAGAACCATAAATAGTTCCAGCCATTAATGGCTTTTAATTCACAATTTTCCCTCTTCTTTTTATTAGAGCTTTTATTTGTTTGGGAAGAAAATTGCTAAATATAATTATAAAGTATACTTTAATCTACAGAAATATATACATTGTATTAAATAATGAATTTCTCATTGAGTGTTAATACCATCAATGGCTTCTTTATTTGAGGAAGAATTTGTGTGAAGTAAATGAGATGTACAAAATTTGAAAAGAAGACGATAAATCGGCATGGGGGGGGGGGAGGCACTCATCCAGCAGCCGAATGAAACTGAGAAAAAACAGAGCCAAACTTAGAGGGAAAAAAAGAGGAAAGAGCAACAGGGAGACTGGGATACTCCTTGATTGAATTAATTAAAAGAGACCTTTTCCTTGTTTTTCTTTTTGTTTGCTTCAGTCTTCCTGTACATAATACACTCCTACAGATCTTCCCTTATCCCCAACACAGCCCACATGTTTCCATCCTGGGTGTTCCCAAGACCTCTCTCTCTTTCTGTGCGCATCTTTCCCTTCAGTCATTGTGGGGAGAGCATCGAGGGTCTCCTATTCCAAGTACTGTCAGTTTCTTTCTCTTTCCCACAGCTAATATTTACTGTGCACTTAATTGTGTGTTTGGCATTGTTTCAAACATTTTACAACCATCACCTCATTTAATCCTTGCTGTGGCCTTAAAGATAGGTTCCATTTTCCCCCACTTTCAAGATGAGTAATTGAGGCTCAAGAGGTTAATTGGCTTCTACAAAGCTATTCTGTTAGTAAGTAGTGGCTCCCAGTTTGCCTGATTCCAGAACTCTGTAACTACAAATTCTTGTTTCCACTAAGCTTTTGATCTCAGTCAAATCTTGTCTGATGTTCTTTTCTGTGTCACATATACATCAAAACATAGAATATAGTTCTTTTACAATGAATGTTTCTAAACTTCACCATTAAATGATATGAGAAGGCTTCTAAAAAGAGATGATCACATTATTCACAGTATTGCAAACAACTTATAATGAAGTACTATGCATTTGCATCTACATCTAGCATTCAGTCTCATTGTCTGTTGATGTTTTTAAGTTTCTTTATCTTCTTATATCATCCCTTCCTGCCCTTTCTCCCATTTTCCTTCCCTCTCTTATGTCTAGCATCACTTCCACTTACCATCTTTAGTATAGTCAAGAATTTTAAATTATTTTGTTCATTCATTTCAGATCACGCCAAGGGTTATTGTTTGAGATGCAGGACTAGGTATTTCAACTCAGGTATTCCATTAAAACATTTTCTTAAACACATTGGCATCTACCTGCCCATGTATGATACGCTTTTTCTTGATGCAAAAAATACATGCAATCATTTTTAAAATGAAAGGTCATCTTTCTCATCTCACCACACTGATGCCTATGAGATTTATTATCCTCTTTATTTCACATGATTTGCATCACTTGATATTATGAATCTAATTTGAAAGTTTGATATTATAAAAAACCAGTTTTTTCTAAATAGACTCCATAAAACTCTTGAAACATCTGTATAACTAGTCATATATACTCCTTAAATTCATATTACTAAAATCCTAACCCTTATGACATAATACTGTGACCGTATTTGAAGATAGAATTTTTCACAAAGAGAATTAAGTTAAAATGATTTCACTGGGTCCAGTAAGATAGTCTAGCAGGTATTAAAAAACTTGCTGCACAAGCCTGGTGACCTGAACTCAATTCTAGAACCCATGTAGTAGGAGAACATCAATTCCACAAAGTTGTCCTCTGATGTCCACACATACAACTATGCCATATACATATCAACATGAACACACACACACACACACACACACACATACAAACACTAGATAAAAATAGACAGACAGACAGATAGAAAGATAGATTTTCATGACTTCATTAGGGCAGACACCAACCAAATATGACCAGTATTTTCTTTTAGAAGAAAAGATGGGCAATAACATCAACAGAAGACTATGTAAAATCTCAAAAAGATAGTCACCACCTCAAACAGCAAGGATAAATGCCTTCTTTGGTGCTGGTACGATTGCTCATTTGGTAAATGTGTTTATAATCAGTCCTAATCATCCAAGTTTGATCCCTAGGACACATATGGTAAAAGGAAAGAAATGACTCAACTTTTTCTCAGATCTATGCACAGACACACACACACACTCACACACACACACACACACACACACACACACACACACACAAGTGTACTATGGTTTTAAAATCCTAAATAAGGTCATTTTTTCTCGGAACAATTTTTCCAAAATCTTGGTTTCTAACTGCTAGCCTGTACTACTGTGAGATAATTCTTTTATTTAGGCTATCTCAAAACTAATACAGCCACAGAATATAAATTCATTAGCTTGGAATTTAGGGAACTACACTATGCCATCTTACTGGCCTAAATCAAGATTATTAAAAAAAAACCACTAAACATAAAAATAGAAGAACTATTTTAAAAAGAAAAGGAATTAGCTGGGAATGAGACAGTGACAAGAGAGCATTATTGGAGAAGGGGTAGGTATCATTAAAATGCATATTTATTCATAAAAATATCTTAATAAATACTAGTAATTTATTCAATAAACACACACTAGGAAAATTGTTTCCTGAATAAAACTCTTAGTTTTAACATAAACTTAAATTGTTATATCCACAATATTCTACATGAAAATAATATGCTTAAATCACTATGAAGTTCAGAAAATATTTGCACAATGGCTTCTGTTCTTGTTTTGTTTCTGTTGCACTGACAGAAAGCAATATATGGGAAGAAGGGACTATTTCAATTTGCAGTCCCAAGCCTAACATTTCAGGGACATCAAGGCAGGAATTCAAGCAATTAGTCATACCACATCCATGGTCTTCTGTCTCATATAGTTTAGAAACAATGGTGCCTCCCACAATAGGCTGGGTCTTTGAGCATAAATTAACAATCAAGACAATTCTCCACAGACCAACTTGATCATAGCAGTTCCTCACCTGGCTATATCTTCTCATGCAATTCTAGGTTTTAGCAGGTTGACATTTAAAATTAACTAACTAAAATTCATGGAAGCTTAATTGTAGGATCTACCCCCTTGAATATAAAAATTCACAGATGCTCAAGCCCTGTACATAAACTGGATGGTTGAATATCAAAATCCATGAATGACTGTCTTATATAAAATGGTATAGTGCTTAGCATTTAACCCATTAAACCTTCCCCTACTTTAGTTCATATCCAGAATACTTGCAAATGAACTACAGTACACTTATATATTTATCATATACTCTCTACTATTTGGCTAATGTGAAGGAAAAACTGTATGCTCATTCAGTACAGATACATTTTTTTTCAATAATTTACAGCTCTAATTGGTCAACTCAGTGGATATAGAACCCATAGATTCAAAGCACTGACTGAAAATATTGCTTGGAAAACAGCAAGTTTATGTTTAATATAGCTTACATTTAGCACTGTCATTTTTTTGCTATTCAAAAAATGTACCCAAGTGTAGAAAAAAGAGTTCACTGAGATGTCTAATTTGAGCTTCATTTTCATGAGAAAATAAAAGTGACTCTGACATTTTAATAGTCTTTTTCAGAAGACAATTGACAGGTCTGGTAAAATGAATTAGTCTTCATTTTTAAAGTCCCTTTATTTGGAATTTGTAGAGGAATTTTGATTCAGCAACATGGTTGCTCTTGCAAGGGATCACATCTAAAGACCTTCTAGGTCTGTGTGATCTGACCAGAATGACACACCTTTAATTCCTCTGGCTAAAATACAGGCATGCCCTTAGCACATACCTTTAATAAGAAAAAGTTAGTTTGTGAATGAAGCAGTTTGAAAGTGACATCCAATCGAAGAGCAGACAATATGATGAATCAAAGAAAGATTTGACAGAATGAGTCAGAGACAGGATATGTCAAACTCACAGGAGAACAATCCAGAAAAGAGATGCTACTTAAGAAAGCAGTGGAGGAAAGAACTGCAACATAAGAGAAGGGGGGGGAGTTTTATTGGAGACAACTGGCAGATGAACTCAGAATGAGGGAGAGAATGAGAATGAGCCCAGAGATTATAACCAATTGTCAGAATAAGTTTGAGGCCAAGCAGATCAGTTCAATCAGAAGCCAAGAGAAGTCACTTTGAATCAGTCATCTTGGAGAGGAATATGGAACAGTTGCATTGAACCAGCCAGCCCGAAAGTGGTCAGAAAGGGCTATAATGGGTGAACTTATTCAGCAGAAAAGTTACCTTTACAGGTATTTTCATCGAAGTATGTTTCCTTGCATAGATTGAAAATAAAAACAATAACAATCAATCTCCTTGGGGGTGTTTAGTTAGTTTAATAGCTGGCTAGTTGTTTTTTTCTTCTGTTCCCTTGCTTGTTTGTTTAAGAGAGAACAAAGAAGGGGGTGGTGTAGAGTTGGGTGGGTAAGGAGGATCTGGGAAAAGTGTGATAAGAATATATTATATGAAAAATTTTCAATAAAAATATTTCATGAACTGGCAGGAGACATTGCTCAGTAGTAAACAGCATACAAATTAATGAAGTCATTTATGATGAGGCAATTGATGTTTTAGATGTTTTGTATTATGTTAAGGTTCTTGATGGATTGTTACATAGGAATCTAAAGATGTGTTAGGGGGCTGGAGAAAAGACTCAATGGTTAAGAGCACTCTCTATTCTTCTAAAGGACTTGGGTTTGATTCCTAGTACCCACATGGTACTGTCTATAATTCCAGTTAAAAAGTACCTAACGTCCTTTCTGGGTTTTATGGGCACCAGACAATGCATGTAGTACATAGATATACATGCAAATAAATACCTATATACATCACATATTTCTAAAATTTCAATAAGGTTTGGATTTTAATTTGCCTATCCTTGATAACTACAAATTTGAACATTAAAAAATTCTTCATTTGTGTTTTCTTTATTGATTCTATTTCCATTTTTGCTCTTGGAACAGTTTTATTTACTTCCTTCACCTGTTTGATTGAATTTTCCTATTTTTCTTTATATTTATTCATTTCCTCTTTAAAGGCTTCTACCCATTTTTCCTGTGTTTCTGTAAGGGATTTATTTATTTCCTCTTGAAAGGCCTCTATCTTCTTTGTAAGATGATATTTAACTCCCTTGTCTTGTTCTTCAGGCATGTTAAGATATCCAGGGGTTACTGTGTAGTGAGAGAGCTGGTTTCTGGTATGGTCATAATTCCCTGGTTTTTGTTGATTGTATTCTTATCCTGGCCTTTAGCCATCTTGTTGTCTCTGGTGTTGGATGGCCTGGTAGTCCCAGGTGGCAGCAGGCCTCCAGGGAACCAGGCAGAGATGGYTGGCCTGGTTGTCATGGGCTGCAGCAGACCTCTTAGAAGTCAGGGTGAGCTGTGGCCTGGTAGTGACTTTAGCTGAGACTCCTAAGAAATGGCCACTTCCTGTATTCCCCCAGTAGAGTGATAAAGACACCAACCCACCCACAGACTTCCAACTCCAAATTTGTTTTATCTATAAGAATTTTGGGGACAAAGATGGAGCAGAGGAGAAAATGGCCAACCAGTAACCGGACCAACTTGACACACATCCCATGGGCAAGCACCAAGCCCTGACACTATTAATGATACTATGTTTTGCTTGCAGACAGGAGTCTAGATAACTGTCCTCTGAGAGGCTCCACCCAGCAGCTGACTGAGACAGATGCAGAGACTCACAGCCAAACACTGGACGGAGGTCACTGGGAGTCTTATAAAAGAGTAGGAGGAAGGATTGAGAGCTGCCCCTGAGGGTAAAGGAACTCCATATGAAGACCAACAGAGTTAACTAACCTGGACCCTTGGGGCTCTCGGAGACTTATCCATTAACCAAAGAGCATACCCAGGATGGACTTAGGCCCTCAGCACATATTTAGCAAATGTGCAGCTTGGTCTTCATGTGGTTCTCCCAACAACTGGAGCAGAGGCTATCCCTAAAGGTGTTTTCTATCAGTGTATCCTGTTGCCTTAACTGGACTGCCTTGTCTGGCCTCAGTGAGAAAGGATGTACCTAGCCTTCCAGGGATTTAATTTGCCAGGGTGAGGGTATACTCAGGGGAATCTCTACTTTCTCAGAGGAAAAGGGGAGGGAGTGATAAGAAAGGGACTGTGTGAGGAAGGGAATGAGAGGAGGGGAGCAGTAATTTAGATGAAATGTGAATAAATTAATTAATGGGAAAAATTCTCAGACCAGTGGTTCTGAACAGCCTTGTGTGTACTGTAAATTAAACCAGAACAGCCACTGGGTCATTTCTTCAACCCACTAATACATCTTTAGATTCTGATGTTACCATCCACCAAGAACTTCAACATAAAATAAGGCATCTAAAATATCAATTTCCTGGCTATTTAACTATGAATAACTTCACTAATTTGTATGCTTGCATATAATATGCAAAGTAAATTACTTTCTTTCATGTAAAAACAATGAAGAATATGCTAAACATATATAATTTTTACAAATGACATCAAAATAAAATATACCTCATAATAAAATTTCAATTCTGTATACTTATGAGTCTATATTAATATCAACATCAAAACACAACTCTAATCTCAAAGGAGATAAGAGAAAGCTTTTCCTGGAATCAAATATGAGTACCCATGGACAAGAAACAAAGATTTAGGTTACCTCAAATTCCATAATCCAATGTGGTAGCAGTTTCATGAAGTTTTCATAGTCACAAAGCACAGTCATAAACTAATGCATATTTAAAATACATCGGTGGCAATGTAAAGTAGATAAATTAAGGCAGAGTGGGGAAATCTCTTCTATAGGCTTCAGATACTATCTAACAACACACCCAGCCTTTTGGTTGGTGGGGCTACTAGCATATTATGTTAATGTATTTGCGAAAGGTTTATCTATTAGTCACAAGGATGTTAGGTAAGGAACAGAGGTGTACAGGAAATGGTTATTGAATTAGTTAATGATAGCTAAAAATAAATTGTGATCTAGCACTATACCTCCAACCTTTCCACAATCTCTGAAAGGGTTGTTGTTGTTGTTGTCTTATCTTGTTTTGTTTTGTTTTTGTTTTGTTATTGTTTTTATCATTTAATCAACTGTGAAAAAACTTAAGTGGAAGGTTTAGTTCTTTGCATGACATTTCATTCCTGATATTAATTGTCTGCTATTATGAGAAAGGTTCATTCCTATGATGATGTAGACAAGGATTAGTATGCAGGAAAGCAATCTTCAGGAGACAATAATAGTGGGTAATCCCAAATGAAAAAAATTTCTTAGATCATATTATCAAAATCTACTAACAATTACATCTTAATCTGATTTTTTAATACATGATGATTTTAATTTTTTATTTATTGAAAAGGGAAGTAAAAACACTATGATAAAAATTAAAGATTTACATGGAAAATATTTCAGATAAACACGTCAAAATTGACAATTTTCATGGAAAATTAAGGAGTAAAGTGGTAGACATGTAAAACATTGCTAAATTAATTGAAATATGG
>BDUI01004707.1:61787-74313 GCA_002335545.1 Apodemus speciosus
ATTACTAGTTCTTAATCACATATGCTAAGATCTGCTCCAATTACTTAATGAAGAACATGTAAATTAACATCATAATCTGAAAAGAGATGGGGTTGTTCTTCATGTGGAAGCACTTGCCTACCATTAGAACACAAAGATACAAGGTCTGTTTTCTGCTATACTTCAGCTTAAATCACCCCGAATTTTAAATAATCCTCACTGACATTTAAACGAGTTTCACCTAACTTGTCTTGTTCCATTCAAGTACAGGCTCCTTGACTTACAAAACAAACCAACAAAACGAACAAACAAAACCAGAAGATTAGATATCTCAGACATTCTTGGTTTTGGTTACATTTAAATAAGTCCATGAAAATTGAAATTATCATTGAGTTTAAAATGCACTTAATATATTTAAGCCACAATATGGCTTAGCTCAGTCACCCAGGGCACTGTTGAATAGCTATTGCTCACCCTGGCGCTACACAGTTGGCTGGGAGCTGTGGCTTATTGCCAACATGCTGCATTTTCAAAACACACTGTGTTCCATATTACTAACTCAGATAGATATTAAAATTCAAAATTCCAACCACAACTTCTACAGCATGCATATCAGACTTGTAAGTCTGGCACTAGATCAGCTATTAGGCAGACACCATGGACCACATCCGGCAAATACAGTCAAAATAAGAACCCAGTGCCAACCGTGGGAAGAGGGGAGAGGGCTATTTTCCCAAATGAGAGCTTGAGGTGGATGGTTGTGCTTGGTAAGACCATCAGTGGTTCATTCCCAGTCACTATCCCATTGTTCTTCATAGCTGCCCTGGGCACTAAGTCAAGGAGGTGTAAACCCCCTGCTTCAAAAAATGAGGAAACAAAATCTTCGAGATCAAATGACTGAACTTTAGTTTTTCTGCGAGGGCCCCCCGGCAAACATAGCAGCAGTGTCAGCAGCATTTCTGCACCTGCTTTGTCCGGGACCCTCTTGGTAATCCCCACATTTTGGAGCTCAGAGGTCTTAGTAATCATTTGGCTCAAACTGCTTTGTTTCACACAGAACTCATATTTCCAATGCTCCCACCAGCCTGAGAGATGAAGAACAAAGGAACTGGCTACACAACAGCTCCTTAAACCCCTCCATTTTCCCAGTTGGGACCCAGTGCCATTTGGTGCTGTTCGCTGACTTTTTCACTACAGTTACTGGTATCTATCTGTTCCACTCCTGACCTTTCATCTCTGTGGCTGCAGCCTGCTAGCCTACAGTATATCCAAATGACAGAAACTGAGGCCCAGAACTGTGATGTGACTTGATCTATGAGTTCAAGAACAGGAGGGGCAGATCTCAGATTTGACATTGGTTTTCTGACTGCCAAGACTTGTCTCTATTTCCTACACTCTGCTGTCTCTCCCCACCCACACACACACAAAGAGCAGCGGCTGGGGTACAGTGAACAGTATCATATCACATTAAGGCTGTAGCTACTGCTTTAAATAGTAAATGCTATGGGCACCTTTTGTCATCACTCTAAAATAGAATCTCCACAACCTTAAGAGAATGAAGAAATGTTTGCATAAAAGAGACTTGAAGGCAAAAAGAGAGGAGTATTTTTTTTTAAAAAAAAAAAGACTGCTCAAAGAGAAAATTAAAAATACTCTAGATACCCCAAAAGGAAAAGTAGAAGCAATCTGCTACTGTGAAAAGGTGTTAGACAAAGCACAAAAATGCATCAGCAAAACCGCTTCTCTTAATTCCAGATTAGCAGACTTTGCAACAGAAACAATACACATGCTGCTGCTGTAGCCAAGCTGAGGGAGCAGTCAGGCCCGCTCACTGAAAGGGCAAGCTGAAAAGTCACAAGCTGTTAACGTGAAGACAACTGAGAACTATAGTTGTAAGCAGGAAGTGAGTAGGCCCTTAGTCAATCTGGAGAGATTAACTGTTCTCATTAATTTCTCTTTGCCATAGTCCAGTAAGGATGGTCAAGTGTTTGAGAGACCAAGAAAGTGGGTTTTCTCCCAGCACTGGTGCACAGACAAGCTGGCTGGGTATTATTTTGATACAGAAGATCCCAAACACCTCAAGACTATGTATAAGTGGTGCATATGTGTGTGCATGTGTGTGTATGTGTGTGTGTGTGTGCGCCTGTGCATGTGTGTGTGTGTTCAATCATCTATTTCATCTCGTAAATGTCTAACAACTACCTATGAAGGGTCCAGCTCACTGTAGGCATTGAATTACATTGACAGGGTATTAATATCAGCCAATATTTATTGAGAACATTCCGTGTATCATAATTTTTAGTCTTCCCAATCTCCTAGGGAGGTTTTCATGATGATGGTGCCCATTTTAATACTGTCACAAAAGAATGAAGTATCTTGCCAGATGCCCTATAGCTAGTAAGTAACAGAGCTACATAGTTACTGGCTGCTTCCAAAGCAGATGTTCAACTCAAAACTTGGTTGGCATATGGCCTGCCTCTGTCTGAGTTTTATCCCTGACTAAATGTGTACTTTTTGGTCCTAGGGAAACTGAACAACAAATATATAGATAATTTTCATCTGTGAAGTTATACAATATGCCAGGCACTATTACCAGATACTGTTATTTCAGCTAACCCTTAGAACAACCCAGTGACATAGGTACTGTTGTTATCAAATTAAAAATGAAAAGGTTGGGCTCACTCAGGGTAGTAAAATAGCAAAACTAATTGTTCAGCATCGTACAGCTAAGAAGTATTTGGTCTGTCTGAAAGTAACATAAGGAGTCTCCTTGGTTACCGTTTCACTGACTAAAATCAAATCAGTAGACTAGTAAATGTTTAACACCTGGATCTCTATGGGAAAGGGGCAAGGGGCTGTCAGCTCCAGGAAAGACTAGATACATACATTGCTGTTTTTTTTCTTATTGGACACAGCTATAAAACTGGGCCCGAATTCATGGAGGAGCTATTCAAAGATGCAGAAAAGTAAATAGTAGCGGATAGGTTGGGAAAGAAAAACAGAATTTAAATTAACCGAGTAGGTGGTGAATTACCATTCCTATAACTCCTCCCTGTGATGCCTAAGAAGCCACAGACTAAAACCCAAGCAAAAGCATTAGTGTGAACAGATAAAACTCCAGGAGAATCTTGGGTTCTAGCCTAAGGGCCAGAAAAAGTCCCTAATGCACACAACATGTTAGAGATGTTTTTTGTTGTTGTTGTTACTTGTTTTTGTTTACTTGCATGCTTGCTTGCTTTATACCCTCTCCCATTAGAAAACAACTCTAGTGTAAGATGAGCCTGTGTGGATCAAGATCTCCAATGTTCTTGAGATCTCCATGTGTCTGAGATATGACACAAAGGGTGACATAATGGAGTCCAGGAGCTAACAACTCCAATCTCGAGCTGAAGGAATGAAAAGGAACCATAATCATCAGGGAGACTGCAGGGGCCAAAGAGGGGTGAGCCATCTCACGGTAACTCTTAAATCCATGGCTAAGCTGTGGGTGGACACAGATTTGGTTGTAATCACCCTGCTTCTAATGAATCATGCAAAAGCCTTCAAGAATTGAACCACAAGTTGGGTCAGTATGCAGGGATCAAACTTGTGCCTGGATAGCACATATTGGAGAGAGATCTGAATAGCAATGCAAAACGCTGTAAAATTGAATGAAAGTTAGAACTGAACTCAACCCAGAAAAGGTGAATTGGAAATTGTGGTCAAGCAAACCAGGTAGATTACTTAATGAAATATCCACATTTCCAAAGACTTAAAACTAAAACAAGGCCTAGAGTAATGATTCTCAACCTGTAGGTCTCAATAACTTTGGGTCACCTAAGACAATCAGAAAATACAGATATTTATATTACAATTATAACAGTAGCAAAATTATAGTTATGAAATAACAACAAAAAATAATTCTGTGGCTGCAAGTTACCACAACATGAAGAACTGTAGCAGAGGTTCTCAGCATTAGGAAGTTTTAAAATCACTGGCCTTATAAGATTCAAAATGTCCAGGATATAATCCCTTAGCATCCATATGTCTAAGGAAATATCTAATTACATGATAATAGACAGTCAACAAATGCCAGTGTCCAAATATCTCAGATGTCCTCATCTGATTACTATGAATTAGTTATTACACAATCCTGCAAGAAATCATGAACATTCTTAAAACAATTAGAAAAATAGTTTTGAAAAAGAACAAAAGAAATATAGAAGAACCAATAAAAAGTTTAGAATTGATAAATATGATAAGCAAAATTAAAACTTCATTCTCAGGGATCGATAATAGGTTGGGAATAGCAGAAGAAAAATCTAATGAACATAAAAATCAATTAACAGAGTCTATATACTCTGAACGAGACAAAGAAAACAAAAAGATTTTAAAAAAGCAAGAATCCCTCATGTGTGGTATACACTGACTCCCAGAGTCAAAATATTTTGACCATGGAGAGTATCAAGGGACTCGTGAAGCCTTCGAGTGCATAGCTATGAACTGAGACGTACATCTGGTAGTGGAGATATTAGTTTCAGAACCCAAGTCCTGGCAATACTCACAAGCCAAGCTTATTCGCTTAGCCTCAGTAAGCTGATTAAATAGGTGGGTAATAGCAAAAGCTGGGGCCAAAGAGACTATTTAATGTGTAGACACATTTAGAAGGGGGACAAAGACTAGTGACAAGTCTGGGCTGACGTCTAATATGAGGGCAAGATTTAATAGAAGCCAAGAGATATGTATAACTACACAATCCAGGTCAAGGTGTGGCCTTCTGCCTCAGCTTCATTCTTTCCTCTGGTAACTTGTAAATCTTTCCCCAGGAGACAAGTTCTTCCTCTGGCTGCTCCCAGGGGTTTAACCTTTCCTTCTTTCAGCATGAGGTTCCATGAATAATTCCAGTTTTGGGGGATTCATTGTTTCCATGTCTGATATTCAAAAGGAAGATACAGTGTCACTTTAGCATATCTTCACTACTAGTGAGATAGTTGGCTTTTTTGCCTCTAAATATGTCTCATCCCCTCATGCAAAACTATTACTATTTGGGTCTATTAAGCCATTAGATAACATACTTCCAGATCTACTAGTTTCCTTTCAACCACTCCAAGTCTTGTCTGAACTGTCTCCAGAGTTCTCCTCAACTTGATTTCAAATAGAGAAACATACTCAGAAAGCAAAGGTGAGACTGGCAAGGACCTGCCCTACCCTGACCCAAGGGAAGCCCCAAGGTATGCAAAGAAACATTTCTCAACAAAGGAACCTGAGCTAAATAAACTCACATGCGACCAGCAATGTTTCTCAAAGAAGTAACCTGATGGCTTGCACAGATAAAATGTGAAAAACACAGCTTAGACGAGAAAGCCCAGCCTGAGAGCGTACCAGAGGTAAAATAGCAAAGTTGGGCTTTAAATTGACCCCAGGGTCCTACCTTATTAATAATCGTTTTTTTTTTTTTTTTACTAAAAAACAATTTACCTTTATGAACACAACTCCCCTATAAGACAATGCACCAGCCTCAAAAAAAGCTGGAAAGCTGTGAAGACTGGAAATTTCAATTGAAGGTTTAATTGCACCTAAGAGTCCATTATTTGGCAAGGTACAAAGTCTCTAGGTAGAGATGATTCTAACATTCTTAGAGCACACGGTGGAGCCTAAGATTAAAAATTCCTGAGTATCAGATTTTCGATGCTGAAAATTACTCAAAATGTTCAGCTCTAATCTTAAACCACCTCTTTTATATACAAGATTCAAAGTTTCCCAGGGAACAAATGGTTTTCTCAAGGGCACAAAGCTAATGAACCAGAACATAAAAGGAATTCTCCTTATTCCTCCTCCAGTGTGTCAGCCCTGGCACCACACTTCCTCTTGTGCATCTCTCTCTCTGAATAAGCTGTGTCCTGTCAATAGAAACAGATACAAAAGATCTATGTGTGGTTTAGAGAAGAATTTTTTTTAATACCCTAATATCAGCTGACACTGATAGCATCAAAGAGTACTTCGAGCTAACAATATTGCTGTAAAAGTTAGAAAATGGAAGCACAGTACAAACTAAGGAATTTCAGTAGTCCCCTCTGAGCAGTAAGCAGACAYGCTGTTCTGAGAAATGCTCAGGGCACAGCTGCAGTGTTATCGTGGCACTATTAGGAAAGCCCAGCACCCAAGGTAGGGAACATATCCTGGGAGTTGTCTGTTATCACTCTGCTGCTGTAGCATCCACTGCCAAGTATGGCCAATTGTTTGACAAGGCAGCTGTGGGCATGCCTGTTAATTACACCACGGGGTCACCAAAGTGCAGTGTCAGGCAGCTGCCTAGAATATCAAATGGCTACTGGGTGGAGCAGGCCAGCTATAAGGGCTCTCTTCAAAGAAGTCCATGAAGCAGCTGACTGTCTCCACTTTCTCTCCGCTCTCACACAACCTCCTGAGGAAGCTGAAATAATATATTTTCCGCATAGCTAAGTTAAAATTCACAATGTAACCAATATGGTGGATATATCAGACATGCCTGAATGGGATGAATGTGAACAAAATTTTATATTTCTGTCTATCATACTAGTAATGTCTCCTTGAAACCATACATATTTTTGAATTACTATTTTTAGTCCTTCTGATTAGATAGAGTGGGAACTGTTAAAGCTGCTTCCAAAATAATCATAGCTAATAGCTAGAAGGGTCCTGAGTATGCCAGATACTTTATTGAAGATCATTTGTTTACTCTTTACAACAGCATAAGATAGGTGGTGTTTTACTGCCCATTTTGTTGATGCTGAAACTGATATTTAAAAGATAACTACTATATTATTGATCCATAAGGTCTTAGTTACTTTCCTTCTGCATTTCAAAATGTCTTCACCAAGGCAACTAAAAAAAAAAAAGGAAGTGTTTAGTTGGGCTTATGGTTTTCAAAGCAGAGAGCAGAGGCATGGTGGCAGGAACAACTGAGAGTTCACATTTTTGAGCCACATACAGGAGACAGAGAGAGTATACAGGCAATGTCAGGGTTTTTTTTAAACCTTAAGCCCACCCACAGTGATAAACCTCCTTCCGCAAGGCTATAATTCATACTTCTCCCCAAACAGCCACCAACTGAACACCGAATATTCAGATGCCCCAGACTTACAGGGCAGATTTTATTCAAACCACTATGTACAGCTAGTACAGAACAGAGATGGTATTCAAACCCACACAACATGGCACCTTCACGTTGTTAAATGGGTACAGACTTTCTCAAAGTTAACTAATAGAGGCCTAGCATACAGTATTTACCTAGTATTGGAAATGTGCATGCATATACTTGCTTGTCTGTTCTAGTCACTGCCTTGAGAAACAACCTGTGCATCTGCTAAGTTAAAGGGGAGAAAATTCATAAAAGTGTTATCATAAGAGACCTTATGGAGGTGTCAGATTTTGAGCTGAACCTGGAAAAATTATGTTCAATTATACTTATCAGAGATTAGGAAATGCCTTATCAGAGATTGGGGTTATACAAAGCAAAGGAACCGAGGAGAGCAAACTCTCACAGGCTCCTACCTATTCGTGGGAAATATTTATGATGCTAGTGTACTGACAGTGTGCTTTTACTTCAATGTAAAGGATCAACTCAAAGTTCGATGACGAGGATGAAGAAATAGAATATTGTCTCTCTTTGGAGAGAGGGGGTAGAAGGAGAAGGGAGAAGACGATGGAGATGGAATCAGAGACAGAAAGACAGAGAATGAACATGAGCCACTAGTCATTTGATTTTTCCCTGCTCTTCCTAGTGGCTCTACCTGTCCATCACAGGAATAAATCAGTGCCAAGCAAAGGCTTAATATTGGTGGATTACTATTCCCTGCAAGTGAAAATTCAAGGCATAAAAATTGTTCTCCCCAAAACTTGATTTAACTTCTGAGGCAGTTCTAATAATTAATCAAATGGTTTAGCTTACTAAACATCTCATGAAGTGCAGTCACAGCAATGCATTTTCCATAATTTCCAAGCTTATTTCCTTTCAATAACTCCAACTGTTCCTTTTTTATATTTTGCAGAAAAAGAGTTACAGTTTCTAATCAGCATAATTCCTCTTTTGCCATGCTAGGTTTGTAAGTATTGACAAGTCACTATGAAAACGAAGATACAGACAATTCCATAATCCCACAAATTTCCCTCATGCTGTACCCACTCTGCACATTCCAGGAATCATTGAAATATTTGTACCTAAATCATGCAGTAATTCAGCATTTTTAATTCTGGCTTCCTTCACTTAGCATAAAGCATTTGAATTTTATGCGTATTGTTAGGAACCAATATCTGTTCATTTTTATTGCTGAACATCACATTTCATGGATATCTTATAATTTTTTATTTAATTCATATGTATGGGTGTTTTGTCCACATGAATGTCTGTGTACCATGTGCACAAAAGAGGGTATCAGAAGCCTTTGCAACTGGAATTATAAACAGTTCTGAGCTGCCACTGGGGAATTGATTCCATTGCCTCTGGAAGAGCAACCAGGGCACTCATCTGCTGAGCCATCTATCCCAGTCTATAATTTTTTTTAACTATTTACTTGTGGTAAGACACCAGTATTTTCCAGATGTTAGTAGTTTTGACCTAAGCTACTATCAACATTTGTATATAGGTCTTTACATAAAATCCATTTCACTTGCTAGACAATATTATCATGTAATTATTAAACCTCTAAAACCATTTAAGGCTGCCAATACCAGTGGGAACTCTGAAATTTTGATAGTAGAAATTGACACAAAATTTGGAAATTTGCTTAGGACTTTCTTCATTAAGCATAAGACTACCATATAGTCTCATTCATGTGTCTCCGCCTGGGGCTTTAAAGTGAAACTTTCACAGGTGTAAAATTTCCAGCTTCCTAAACAGAATCAAATTACTATATTTTGTTGTTCCATGATGGGTTTATCACTATGGCACTATTTGGTTATGTTTGAATCTTTCTTTCATATCTACCTTCCAAGAATGCTAGGTCTACTTTATACTATTTATGGACCAATTGCTAAAACATATGTAAACAGTCAAGAATTTCCACATTCTTCAAGAGAAGAAATCTACTTAAGGCTACATTTGCCCACATGGCTGTTTAAACCTTCACTCAAATGTGGATTGCCAAGTATTCCCCATTTATATACATCTCTTAAAATTTTGTCTACCTTTGCATTCAGGGGTTTGGCTGGTATTTCTCCTGGTACTCCATGGACTTGATGCTAAGAGCCTATCATCTAATTTGCTGTGGGCCAGCAAGCCAGATAATGAAGTCTATTAGAGTCATGTACAAAATAAGCTTACTGACTGAAGATGAGTTCAGATCACCTCTCCTGATGTTTTTCCTACAGAGTAAAGTCCATAGTCTTTGGAGATGTTGTTTTGAACCTCGAAAAAGCCTTCTCTTGTTCCTTTCAGGTTCTGGTCATAGTCCAGAGATGCTAGTTAAGATTGCTGGAAGTCTAAACTCCAGATAAAGGGATGATACAATAGTTTACATTTCTCTAATCAGTGGAACTATTTGCAGTATCTCTGTGCAGTGTAGAACAAGTGAGCCTTATAATCTAGGTGAAGTAAGAAGTAGGTTTGCATAAACTTAACAGTTAGCAACAGAACAATGATGAACAAACCATTAACCCAAGGAGCAAAAGCTGGGCCTTTTAGAACAAGAAAATCTGTACAAAGAAGATGGATTCCAAGTTTTGCTTCCTGTACTCATCAGCCTCTACTTTTCATCAAGATAACTGTATTTGGGAGTGGAAAGTATATATATATATATATATATATATATATTTAAAAATAGTGTGCATGTTCCATCTTTAACCATGTTAAATGGAAACTCATTCACAACAAGCACAGCATCTCTCCACAATGTGCAATTGTCCTCCTAGATTTTAATGGCTTTGTGACCTCACAGGAGGACTGAATTACCACTACAATTTAGCAGAAAAAAACAGCTTTTCTACTAGGTGCCGTTTTGCTCTCCCATGTTGTTATAGAAAAGTAAGTCTCAAGAGAAGAAAGAAACCACTTACTTTCTATATCAGCTTATGTTCTGACAAAACATTCAGACTGTCTACTATTTTTTTTAAATTCAGTATGTTAGGGACAAAGTATGCTAGGAAAAGGAACCAAAAACTTCTCTGCACTTTGTACCAAACACACTGTCTCAAATATATCAGTGATTTCCATTCCAAAGAAGGGTTTAGTCACTTGCTGAATAAAATAATTTTCCACAGCACAGGAAATGAAGAGACTGTATATTCTATCAGATGGGCAACTGAACAAACAGGGCTCCAGGTGGCTAATGTCAAAGGGGTGAAGACACCCTGGAGAATAATGAGGCTGTGCGCTTCAATGGCCTTCTCCTCATCAATATCCAACACATTATAACTGCATTGCTGACAGGATAGTAAGACATTTTCAAACAACACTAGATAATAATCTATTCTAATTTAATTCCATTTCTTCAGAAGGATGTAATTTATTGCAATGCTGAGCTGTTTCTATCCTTCCTCTCCTTTCATTATCTCTCTTTAACCTTACCTTTTTAACAAAAAATCTCTTTCTTGGGCAGTTCCAGCAAAAGGTGCCAAAAACTGAAGGAAATGGATCCCTTGCTATCTTTTGAAAGACTTTAAAAGGTTGAGAGATGTATTTTGTTAGTGTTACTTTAATGAAAATTGACTATGCCACTTTCCCTTCTAAGAAACATTTCCAAGCTCTGCTTCTGAGGTAACTGCAATGCCTTAACATTGCAAAAATGACTCTGCATCAGCCACACTTACTACACATGTCATGAAAAATAAACATGGTTTGTTTATAATGTCTGTGTTTAGGTAGCTTTATAGGCAAGATCAATGTGATAAAGGGACAGCATGGAATTTGATAAGTAGTGACAGGGCTGGGAAGGGCAAACTGTTTATGTTCGAGGGAAACAGGATTGTTAATAGTCCAAATAAGATGGTTTCTGGTCACATGAGTGAGAGCAGAGAAAGACAGCTTATTAAAAAGCACAATCCGTATGCACATATTGAGTTCATTTAGTATTGTTTGTATGTTCATATTTAGGACTGAGCACTTGGGAGTGAAAAACCTTTCAGGATTATATTCTTCAGACATAGACAGTTGAGGAATCAGACTGAACTAACATGGAAGCTGCCTCCCTGAGGATTAGCACTCACAGTGTTTCAAGCTACTAAAGGAGAAAAACAATCAGCACTTCCTCCTACTCAGCTATTAATCCTACAAAGCACAGCAATGACCAGYCTGACAAGACATGCCTACTTTGATTTTGCTACTTTGACTTTGAGGATAACCAAAAACCTGTCTAACACAAGGTTTTATACTCAGAGGAACAGACATTCTTTTGGGGCTGAGCACCATACTGTTTGTGGCACCTCTTTAAAAATGTTGAACCATATTTACTAAATAACATCAGTTCTTTCAAGTGTGATCATGATGATATGGTGAAATATATTTTTTACATATTTTAATACACACATATACACTTGAATTGTATAAAACAATACAATATTGAGGATTTACTTCAAAATAATACAGGGGAAATGGGGCATAGTTAAGTCAAATCACAGTGGCCATGAGATGAAATTGCTGCATCAGGATAATGGCTACATAAGGAGCTGTCACACTGTTATTTACTTTTGTGTAGGTTTAACATTTTCCATAGTAAAAAAGTTAACCTTTAATCATTGTAATGCCTAGAGAAGGGCCAACTCCTTAATCTGTTTTCCAAAGCCTTATTTAAAGTTTGTATTTGGAAGGCTAATTTTTAAACCTCATGCAACCCACAAACCAAACAAACCAGATTTCTGGGAATCTACCGAATGAACCTGGTAAATCTCCACTTCTGGACTTTAAAACACCTGCTTCTTTCTACCAGTAATGGCTTTCCCTTCCCAACTCGATCTCTACTTGACAAATTCCATCCAATGCCATATGTCAAATACGACTTGCTCCATGGAGACTTAACATTATCCCTCAACAGAAATCAAATGTCTTCACATCATAATCCCTTTTATTGCCTGTTTGGATAGCTATTAACTATCTCATTAAGTGAATTATAAAAAGAAATATATAATACTAAAATATTCATACAAAATGATTTAATGAGCCTCAGTGTCAAAAATTTGTAGATCAATCTTTCATTGACTACTTAGGTGAAATATGGTACTCTGATTCAGTTTCATAACATTATACTAAAGTAGAATTTGTTTCCATATTAGATAAATCTTTATTTTTGTATGTATCTGCCTGTGTGTGTGTGTGTGTGTGTGTGTGTGTGTGTATGTATGTGTGTGTGTGGTACTTGTGTGATATGCTGGAAGTTAATAGTCATATCTGCATGCTACTGTGTAAGCCCATTTACAGAGACCAGAGGAGGATGTCAGGTGTCCTTATCTATCATTCTTCACCTTGTTCCTCAGAAACAACATTCCTAATTGACCCTAGAGCCAAGGTGACAACCATTAAGCCCCAGAAATCCTCCTGTCTTAACTCCCCAGAGACAATGTGTACAGATATATATGTGACAATGATGGGCCTCCCATC
>BDUI01004708.1:23936-43424 GCA_002335545.1 Apodemus speciosus
GGGCATAGTAATATTTCACCTAGCCAGAATGAACGTGTGGCTCAGTGGTAGAGCATGCATTTAACATGCCTGAGGCCCTGGGGAATCACAAAAACAAATGCATAGACCTACCACAGAGGGTCTGTGTACRGCTGAACAGGATCAGATGCAAATACCATACAGCACAAAGTGATAATCAGCACAAAAAAAGTTAGCCAAATTTGTTTTCCTTGAGGTTCTGTCTCTCTTCTCCCCCTCCAAACCCTTCCTTCCTTCCTTTCCTCCCTTTCTTCCTTTCCACTTCCCTGTCTTTTCCTGTTTCTTCCTCCCTCCCTCCCTCTTTCTTTCTCTCCTCTCTCTCTCTCCCTCTCCCTCTCCCTCTTCTCTCTCCTTCCTTCCTTCTTTCTTTCCTTACTCTATCATCTCTATACCATCCCCAGCCACTGCTTGGTTTGGGGAAGGATGAACGAGYGAGCTCAAGGGAGCCTGAGTTTCAGTCATCCATGAATCACTGGGAGATGACTGCATCTCCTGGAGACAGGAGGAGGCCTGGAAGCTTCTCGCTTACACAGAGCTGGCTGCACACGCAGCAGGGGCTTAGGGCACAGTTGCTAAATGATAGACGACACTGTTGCTCCAGGTAGTGTGCTCACTGGGTGAATATGAGCCATTTTTCTTTCTAGAATCATTTTCCTGCTGTGACTGGAACACCAGACTGGGATTCTCCTACAGAGAAATAGGACACCTGCCCTCGATGGGGTGTGACGCAGAAGGCAGGCGTCTGAGATCAGAACATCTAGATCTGATTCATAATGCTGGCACTGTTTTTGCTCTGCATCCTAGAGAAAGTGATTTGCCTTCACTGAGCCTCAATTTTCTCATCTGTAAGAAGAGGATAGTGGACATGGTGTGTTGGAGCTGTGTAAAATGTGATAGCAGATACTTTATATATAATGTGTTTATATATAATGTGTTATGATCACAAATATTAGTTGTGGTTATACTTGTGTGATTTTCTAATAGTAGGGAGAGCACAGAGGTGAAAGCCAGTGGGGGGGTGAGGCCCTAGAGACATTCTCAAGTACAATGTACAATGGATTCATCCTCATCCTTTGAGAGACTTGCTCATGGTCCGTTGGAAGGTAGAGGCAGGCAAATCTTTGAGTTTGAGGCCAGCCTGGACTATAGTGTGAGTTCCAGGACAGCCAGGGATGCACAGAGAAACCCTGTCATGAAAAACAAACAAACAAACAAAAAACAGAGCAAACAACTTTAAACAAGGACCACATGTAGCACTGCAGAACTTAGAGAGCGCATGTGCACCTGAGCGAGGCAGTGACAGTACTGAGCAGATGTGAAAAAGCTCAGGAGCCCGGGTCTGGGCTCCGTGGGGACAGAGGCATCTTCTGTGTGTCACCCACAAAGCTAACTGAAGGAGAGAGGGGCTAGAGCCCGGCACTGAGATAGCAATCATCCCACAGCCTGACGTGTGAGTCTCTAAGTAGTGCCCTAAGCTGTGACATACTCCCGGTGCATCCCAGACTTGGGGAGGCAAGAAGGCTCCTAGAAAGAGGACACCAAGTGAGAATTCGGGGGGGGGGGGGGGGGAAGGTGCTGGGATCCTTCACTACAAAGGCAGGCTCAGACCTCCACATCCCTAGCTCGAGACCACACCCACACTCAGATTAGAAGACCAGTGTCTTAGCTACTTTTCTTATTGGTATGATAGAAAGTAATTAAGTTTAAAATAATTAAAAGTGATTAGGTTAATTCATTAATGGAGAAAGGGTTTATTTGGGCTCACATTTCAAGGTCCAGTCCATCATGGCAAGGAAGCCCTGATAGCAGGAGCTTGAGGTAGGTGGTCTACGCCGCAGTCCGCCACAGTCAGGAGGCAGAGAACAGGGAGCTCCTACTCGGCTTCCTCCTTTCCGTGCAGTGCACGGCTCGTGGCTTGAGCCTAGGGAACGGTCCGCCCACTGGTTGAGTCTTCCCACCTCAGTTAACCTAATCAAGATAACCCTTCATAGGTATGACCAGAGATGAACTAATCACCAGAATTATCAGCCACAACCAGAAACACCACCAAAAAAAAAATACCAAATAACTTCTGGCAAGTCACTCTTGGACTTAGTAAAAAGGAGAGACTGCCGTTTTTCCTGACTTACTCACACTGCTAATATGAAGATTGACTTTTAAAACAAGAACAGTCAAAAAGGCATAAGAACAAAGATGCTATCGAAAAGTCTAGAGTTAGGGAATTGGTGAGACAGATAAAAATGATAAGCCAGCTTACAGGGTCAATAATGCAGCAAAGAATGAAAATAAGATAGGTAATTCCTAAATTAGTGGGATCGACAGTGGGCCCAAATTTGAATCCTCCACTTCTCCTGTGTGTAGTCTGTAGTTACTGGCTAGTCTGTAATCTGTCGAATTGAGTTTGGCCCCAACAACAACACAGAAAACACAGTATAGGAAAGGAATGAAGAATTCTTTACCGATTTTTTTTTCTTTTCCTAGTTGTATTTTCTTGGAAACAGAGGCTGAGGTAGCCATCTGGTGATATTCTAATGAGCTAGAGCAGGATTCTGGGAAGGTGGGCCTTGGAGGCCCAACAAGAACAGTCTCAGAGGGATCTGTGAGATCTGTCTCTCCACACAAACGGGTGGAGTCATGTCCTGGGCACCGAAGCTGGCTGTGGCTGGGTCACGAAGGGCAGATCCCAGCAGGTACCTCTGTCAGCAGTGGCTGACTTCCCAAAACTGCTTGCACTGAGATCGCTGCTCAGGCCCAGGTCTGGTGGGCCCCACCGTAGATGTCCCGGACCAGCATGTTCACGTCGGCATGCCGGCCTCTGGAAGCCAGCTGCAGCAGCAGCTCATCAAACTCCTTTGTTTGGTCGAGCAGAGCCCTGAGCCCCCAGAAGGTGCATCCTCCAATGGAGCGTCCACCAATCCGCTTGAACCGGTCCTCTGTCTCCACCTTCATGATGGAGACTCCAGAGCCAATGCTGGCTAGAAGGATGGGGAAGATGTTGGGGTGATTTGTCCGAAATCGAAACTCTGGGTCTGAGTCTCTCTGGTACATGTAGGCCTCATTGTGGGATGCACGCACCCCAGCACAAAATTGCACCCCTTAATCAAGCAGGTCATTACATCCTCACTGTCCGTCTTCAGACGCAGCTTCTCCTCGATGAGGTCCTTGACCTTGTAGGCTCCACCCCCAGTGGCCTGAATGACCTTGGTCTCGGTGTTGACTAGGTGGTCTCTGATGGTCCAGGCATGCTTCCATGTAGGTATTCTCAAACTTGATGAAATGCAGGTGAACTGTGATCTTCTGAACTGAGATCTCATAGGGCGGTAGGGGCTCATGGTCCTGTTCCATGTCTTTTCCCAGGTGGTCAAAAGACCTCACTTTGGCCACTTGGTGCTGTACGGTGGAATCGTATGCCTACTTGGTCAATGATCCACCTATATCAGTGGCGAAGTGCTTGGCATTCTCCAGTTGCTGAAGATCTCATGGGGGGGGGGCAGTGTGATGCTCTTGTCCAGACTTTTCCTGCCGCTCCCGCTTCCACTCGCTCCACGCTCCACCATTTTGAAATTGCCCAGCCAGTCTCATCCTATAGAAGTCATTAAAAGAGTTTTATAAGAGAAGTTCTTCACTGCCCTCAGCTGACCTTCAACAGCATTCAAAATTCTGCATAGATGTTATTGACCTGTAACCACAAGCTGCTGTCACCATTTGTGGGATGTTTGTATTGTTTAGGGTTGCTTCAAACCTGTTAGCTAAGCTCAGCTACATCCACACCCACACATTATTCTGGGTCAGGGATATTATCTTAAGATTAAAGCCACGCATTTAGCTTAGTTTACAGAAAATCTAAGGCACAGCAAGGTTGGTTACATTTGCTCTCTTAGAAGCAAGTTAAACAGGGCTAAAAAGATGGCTCAGTGGTTAAGAGAGTGGCTGCTTTCCCAGAGGTTCTAAATTCAATCCCCTGAGACAGAATGGTGGCTCACAACCACCTGTAATGTGATCTGATGCCTTCTGGCATGCAGGTGTGTCTGTAGGTAGAGTACTCATGCGTAAAATAAATACACCTTTAAAAAAAAAAAAAAAGACTGAAACCTTGTCTCAAACAACAACGACAAAAATTGTAAATGACTATTAGTTTGGTAGGGCAGCAGTTGGGATATAAAGTGAATTAATGGACAAAAAAAGAAGGCAGATTAAACTTAAATAGGTTTACATAGTAAGATAGCAGGTTGAGTATATATTTTAAATGATCTCCAGGCATGTCATGTGGTGACAAGATATTTAAAAAAAAATGTCAGTCTCTTTGGGGTCAAGAGATATCTTCTGAAAAGTTTATTACTACAAACAGATTACTTTTCTCAACTTGACCCAAATTAGAATCACCTAGAAGAGGAAACCTTGGCTGAGGACCAGCCTACATCAGATGCCTGTAGGCATGTTTGTGGCAGCATTTTCTTGATTGCTGATTGGTGTAGGAGGCCTAGCCTACTGTGAGCCTGGGCTGTTTAACACGGTGCCTGACTATGAGCCTGCACACATGCCAGGAAGCAAGACCCTCCATGGTCTCCGCCTTAGTTCCTGTCCTTAAGCTTCTACCTTGTTTTCTCTCGAGGAAGGACTGTGACTCATAAGAGGGAATGAGCCCTTTCCTCCCCAGTTTGCTGAGTTGGTGTCAGATCACAGCAACAGAGAAGCATGCTAGACAGACATCCACAAAGGAAAATAGTTGAATCTTATCAACGTGGCCATGATTAGAAAGTTTAAGAAACATAGTTAGGGGCTGGAGAGGTGGCTCTGCAGGTGAGTACTTCCTGCTCATTCAGAGGACCTGAGTTTGGTTCCCACTACTGCCTGTAACTCCAAGACTAGAGGGTCCCAAAGCTCTCTTCTGACCTCTTGTGGCCACATGCACACATGTGGCATATAAAATAACATAATGGCCTATATCACAATACTATTCACAAGAATTAAGATACATGCTTATAAAACAATCATTTTTTTAAGGACTCGACATTAAATAAATACAATGAAGATGGGGTAAGGACTTGGTATAAAAGTAAATGAGTGAATGACAGGGGTCTTGCCTGGGCCAATGGCAGTGTGACCTGAGACACAGATTAACCCAATCCTATCTACCAGAGACCCAGGGGGAGGTATTTTTATTGTTAAGCACCAGCTTTATAACGTAGGAGAGAATGGACCATCTTTTGAGATGTAGCCATCTACTTATTTATTTATTGAGCAAACATTTGCTCAACATCTGGAACAAGAGGCTGTATGCCAAGTACCATGAGGGATGTTTTTCTCTTTTAAATCCTTCCTCTACATTCTCTTATTTGCAAAGGTACAAAGAATCACAGGGTAGTGTCACTGTGACAAAAGGCCTGACAGAGATGGTGGGAAGGGCAAGGCCGAGCTGCAGCTCACTCAGCTCATGACGCAGGAGGATGAGATGGAGGAGAGATGCTCACACGGCAGCCAGCCAGAACCCAGGGACTGCGGGCAGGATAGAGGTGGGAGCTAAGGTTCAAAGACCACCCTAGTGATCTACTTCTGCCACTCCTCCAAAGTCCCGTCGCCTCCCAAAACAGCCAGAGGACAAGTGTTAAGCATGAGATGTCAGGAGACACTTCAAAATACAGCCCTGACATTCCAACTATGACCCAAAGGTTCACAATCTTTTTACCATGAAAAAAATGCAGTTAGTCCAACTTTGAGAGTTACCACTGGGGCTGGAGAAATGCTCAGAGATCAAGGGCACTGGCCACTCTTGGAGAGGACCTGGGTTCAGTTTCCAGCACCCACATGGCAGCTCACAACAGTTTGTAACTCCAGTTCCATGGGATTAGGAACCCACTTCCAAAGGCATCAGGCCTACATGTGTTGCATAAATATATGTGCAGAGAAAACATTCATATACATAACATAAAAATAACTATTAGGGAAGAAAATTCCCAAATTCTTAACAATTCAACCCTCATAAACAGTCTTTACAGCCGGGCGCTGGTGGTGCATGCCTGTAATCCCAGCACTCTGGGAGGCAGAGGCAGGTGGATTTCTGAGTTCAAGGCCAGCCTGGTCTACAGAGTGAGTTTCAGGACAGCCAGGGCTACACAGAGAAACCCTGTCTTGAAAAAAAAATCCAAAAAACAGTCTTTACTAGCCACATGTCTATTGGCATTTGGGGTTTTCAAATTCCCACCAGAATTATAAGCTCCCCTTTGCAGCTTCAAGGGCTTCCCAACCCACGTTTCTACAGTTTTTTTTATATTCTTTTTGCAAATCAGTTCCAAAGACCTAAAAACCATATAGTCAGCTTTAACCTCACTAACAACCCATTTTCTGTGCCTGTTTTCAGTACTAGATACTTCTGTGCTAGTGTGACAAAATGCTGGACAGAACAAGTTAGATGGAGAGGGTTGTAATTTAACTCATGGTTTCATTCCATCTTAGAGATGAGGGCAGAGAGGAACAGCTCTGTCCATAGTAGCAGGAGCTTGTGGGGAAGAAAAGCTATCCTCATGTGAGCAGACCTAGATCAGAGAGCATAGGGCGGGAACCAGGAGGGAGGAGCTAATGTTTAAGGCCCACCCCCTCATAACCAATTTCTGCCAGCTAAGCCTGCCTCCATAGTCTATGAAGACATCATCAACCAGGGGGAAAGCATGCATATGTGAGCTCATGGGGACACTAGAGATTCAACCATAACAGTCAGACAGCCAACCACAGGGACAGACGCTGCTCTAACCTGGGAAAGGAGTGGGCTGGACAATGAGATGCGTGAGCAGCAATGGAAAAGAAGTGGGGACAGACAGACACATGAAGGACTGGAGATCACAAATTCAGTGGTACTGAGGTGAAAAGTAGGCTCTCAGAACCGGTTAGTGTTGTCTCATCCCCAACATGCAACTGAGAAGGGCTGGGGACAGCGCATAAGCCCACCGTGAAGGACCTAGGAGAACAAGACAGGGAGTTTGATTTCCCCTAAAGACAGGGAAAGTTACGGCAAACTAATGAAAACACCATGCTCAAATAGTCATTCAAGCCTCCACCCCAGGKACTAGGTGGTGAATGGCTAAGGAGAGGAGAATGGGAGGTGAAGAACCCACCTAAGAGCTGTGGAAGCTCTGACCAACACATTCATGTGTAAGGTTGGAGGCAGAGAAGCCCCCGAGAATAGGGGGCAGAATCTAGAAGGATTCCCACTGTGTCTCACTGAGTGTATCTCAGGATCTCTAGAACAAGAAATGCAGGAGGAAGGACTGTGTGAACTGAACCCAGTTTGAGAAAGATGCAGTTTGGAGAGCAGGGTTAGTATAGACACATGCACAGCTAGAGGGGACTCTGGGCTGGAGGACCTGCATCTAGGGCAGTGACATAGAGCCATGGAGAAATGGGAACTCTAGGAAGAAAGAAAAGAAGAGGGAAATGAGAGAAGGGCCGTCAGAGAGGGAAATCAGAATGAACGAGACAGGTGGAGGGGCACACACCTGGAATCCCAGCACACACAAGGTCCAAGAGTTTAAGATCAGCCCAGCTTGTACTGAATAAATGAGTGAATGAATCAATCCATCAAATCAAGGAGGAGAGGAGTCTAATGGGAAATCGAAGGTCAACAGGCAACATAGACAAGTCAAATAATATTCCTGGCAATGCATTACGATAAAAAATATCTCTTACATTCTAAGAGACTGGAACTTTTTGTCAGACCTCATAGCCAGAGTTAGTAATACACCTTGAAATCACTTAATACTGCTAGCCTATTGTGTGCTCAGCCTGTTGTTTATCCTGCTTTCAAATGTAACAATCAACCTTACTTGCCTTGGATTTTACAACCTAAATTAATGCATAGCTATAATCTTAAATTACGTACTCTTCCATGCCCCTGACCCAGAACAATGGATGTGCATCATTTGCTGAAAGCAGCAGATACGGAGGTGGAAAGCAATATTCTAAAATGAATATCCTCCATAAATGTTGAACACAACATCTGTATATTGATTGATTAAAAAATGTTTGTTGTCTAGGTCAGTTGGGGGTCAGTTGGAGCCAGTGACTTAGTTCCTTGTAAAGCTCTGTTCAAGATTTCTATAAAATAACTCTCATTTCTTCCCCCTCATAATGCTTTCTGTGCCGTTCAATAAGCACAGAGCAGAAGCCCTTTGTCGGGAGGACAGAAGACACAGGGACATGAAGTAGAGATTTAAAATCTGGACCCACTCTTAGCTAAGTGACTCTAAGGGGAAGCACATTCACTTCCTCTGTTAATGTGACACTGATGCATCATTGGTGACTCAGAGTGAACAACCGATGCGTGCACTCCAGCAAACACCAAGACCGAGGTTGTAACAACCAGAAGTCACCAGCCGCAGCACGAAATGGCTCCCACTGCAGAGTGCTGAGAAACAAAACTGAGGCTTCAGGAGCAGAACAAAATTTCCAAGAGGGGTCATTGGGACAGATACATGGTGAGAGGGTCCAAAAAAGATATTAAGCATTGTGTAGATACATAGGAGAGGAGGAGGGGAAAGAGAGAGAGTGGAACCCTAGATGAGGATACAGTGCTAGGATACATCCTAGATGAGAAGGAAGATGCTGGGGAAGGAACCAAGGATGGCTCACTGAAGGGATTTGTGTGGGTGAAAGAACAGTTCTTCCCTGGGTGCAATGAGCTGTCCTAAAATGGTACCATCCACAGCTACCCACACCTCTGAATGAGATAGGCATAGACTGATGAGATCCCCCCACAGCATTCCTCATTTCCTCTCCCAGGCTTCCTCCAATGTCAAGAACACTGTATGTCAAGAAACCAGGATGGAGGGCCAGCATGGAGGGTCAGCAGAGGGGGATGGGAAAGGGAACCCAGCCTGCAAGGACAAAGGTGTCCACAGCCCTCCTAACCTGAACTCAATGCTCTGCTGAACCATAAGGCCACCAGCCTGGAAACTGTCCCAGCTTTGTAGTTTCAACCTGTTCTCACTGACCCCAGGTCCAAACTCTGGATCTACCTCTCGTGTATGTGTGTGTGTGTGTGTGTGTGTGTGTGTGTGTGTGTGCGCGCGCGCGCGCGCTCATACTCATGCATATGTATATGATGTGTTTGATGTATGTAATGTATATGCATGTGTGGGAACAAGGTTGACACTGTCTTCTTTGGTCACTCTCCATCTTCTATATTGAGTCAGGACATCTTTTTTAAGCCCAGAGTCTGCCAATCTATCTAGCCATCTTGCTCTGAGATGCCCTGTCTCTGCCTCCCATGTGCTGGGATTGCAGGCAGCCTGTAGTTTATCTACCCTGCTTTATGCTCTGGGTGGGCCATGCTACCGGTCACCTGCCCAGGGAATCTTTGGATCTGCGGATGAAAGACACATACACATTCGCTCATTTTTAACATGCCTTACTGGCTCAGTGGCTACCATGCCCTTCCCTCTGGTACTCCTGGCTAAACACCTTCCAAATCTACCTTTAACTTTGCTACCCAGTTATTTTCTGTGATTCCTATTGGTCTTAGCTGCCCAAGACAAGACACTTCCAGGCTGCCCTTCTGTGGGCAGCTTCCCCTTTCTGCCTACATTTTGGATGATCTCCCCTGCAGCTCTGAATCTGTTTCATTTCTCTCCTCAAGTATGGCGATCTCCTCTCTCTCCCTGCTTCATAGCCTGCACAACTCTAAGGGTCTCGCCCTGTCTCCCCCTTCCCAGCCATTGGCTGCTGGCATCTTTATTGATCCATCAAAAACCAACTGGGGACAAGGACCTTCAGCATCAGTTCACACATATTGTCTATTAGATCAAAGCATCAGAACCAATCCCCTACAGCAGGGCACCACATCTGCCCAGCACTTCCTGGGTGCTGGGGATCTGAACTGTGGTCCTTGTGTGCAGTAAGCAATTCCCTGTCCGGCCACCTCCCCAGCCCACCTCTCGTTACTCACCTAACCTGCCTTGGGACTCAAGGGTCATTTTCTTATTTCTGAGTTTTCATTCTTGGCTCCTGCTTATTGTCTTGCCCATTTTATACCCTAGCTTTTGATAATAATGGGACATATTCATGTACTGATGCCCCTTCATTATTTAAATAGGGATTTGAATTAGTTAACGAACACATTGTGTGCCTCTAGTTTTCTGTCAACTTGATACAAGTTATAGTCATGCAAGAGGAGAGAACCTCAATTGAAAAACTGGAAGAATTTTTTAAATTAGTGATTGATGGGGGAGGGCTGGGCCCAGCCTGTTGTGAGTAGGGTCATCTCAGGGCTGGTGGTTCTGGGTTCTATAAGAAATCAAGCCAAGCAAGCCAGGAGACGCAAGGCAGTGAGCTGCACCCCTCCCTGGCTCTGCATCAGCTCCTGCCTCCAGGGTCCTGCCCTGCGTGAGTTCTTGCCTTGTCTTTCTTCAGGGGTGAACTACGATGTGGAAGTGTGAGCTGAGTGAACCCTTTCCGCCCAAAGTTACTCTTCGTGTTTCATCACAACAAACTCGACCCTGATGAGACACCCTGGTTACCAGGAGTTCCTAAAAATGAGATAATGCATAGGAATGAAAGTAAAGTTAAAGAAAGAAATGGGATACACCTAACGATTAGGCAAAAATGCCAAGGACACACTGCATTAGCTCTCGAACATTTCATTTTAAGTAGTCATCTATTGTTCCGAGCTTCCCAGGAGGCACTGTGAGCAGAGAAAGACAGTGCGGTTTGCAGCACATAACGCTTTTGCTTCTTTTTTTCAGTTCTGAAGCACAAGAACCAGGAAATTCAAAAGAGAGGTAAAGAGAACCTCCAGGGTGGGAGTGAAAAACCCCATCCTGACCACACACCAGGCCTTGAGGATGGCGGAAGCACACAAGACCTTCCTTAAACAGCTCTCTCTATCGAGGACACTGATGGAATATTTGATGAACTTTAAGTATTCAGATTAAGAAAGTCAGGAGAAAGCTTAAACGTAAGTGAGTGATAACCTCATGGGAAGTAAGCATACGATTGAGACAACAGTTAAGTCAGCATGTAGCAGAGGCCAGGCATGGTGGTGCACTCCTTTAATCCCAGTACTCAAGAGGCAGAGGCAGGTTGATCTCTGTAAGTTCGAGTCAGCCTAGTCTACAGAGCAAGTTCCAAGACAGCCAGAGTTATTACACAGAGTCACTCTATCCCAAAAAGCAAAACAAAACAAAAAAAAAGTTAAACAATACAAAAAAGTGAAGCAAAAATTGCTGCTAGAAATGCTGTTCACATAGTTACAGTCACGTGGTCATCCGATGCTGATAACGGCTCAATAGAAATGGTGATATTACTTGAGCCATAAGTAGGAGAAGAAAGCAACTGTGAGATAATGCTCATTGTTGTTTTATTATACTAAATCTTGGGGTAATTTACAGCTCAGTATAAAAATGGAAAAGTGGAAAATCAATACCGTCTAAGGCAAAAATCAAAACTAACAATCTAAACTTGTTATTTACAGATGTATAGGATACATAAATATTAACACATATTAACACATATGCATAAACATATATAGGCTTACAAAAGTGAGAGTATGTTTAAATTCCACTTCTTTAGCCAAGAACAGAAAAACAGTTCATTCCATCTGGTTTATTTCTGAGACTAAACAACTCCTAGAAATCTAAACTTGCTATTTAACAATAGGAAAGATACAAAATTACATACATACATACATACATACATACATACATATATACATACATACATACATACATACTAAAGGCTTACTAAAGTTGAAGTATGTTTACAATACCAATACTAAGAAAACAGAGTCAGGAAGATCCTAAGTTTGAGGCTATCCTGAGCTACATAGGAAGAGCTTGTGTCAGAAAACAAAACAACACATTAAAAAGCTGTGCTAGGATAACTGGCCCACATGGCTGGCAAATTACTACAGGCTGTTGACAAGAGACCTCAGTTCCTTGCCACAAGGACCTCTCCATGGTGCTGCTTGAGTGTCCTGACAGTATGGCGCTTAACTTCAGCCAGACTGGACAATATAGGAAAAATATGGTAGAAAACATAGTGTGAGTGAGTGAGTGAGTGTGTGCGTGTGCATGTGCGTGTGTGCGTGCATGTGTGTGTGTGTGTGCGCGTGCTTGTGTGTGTGTGTGTGCGTGTGTGTGTGTGTGTGTGAAAGGGGGATCAAAGCTAGAGCCTCTGAGCTTTCTGCTCACTAGGCAAGTGCTCTACCTGAGCTCCACCCCCAGCCTCAGAAGTCACACTATTCTTTCTGGCCTATCACATCAGTTACACACATCAGCTTTACTTGGTGGGGACATGAATATTCAAAGATATGAGCTGCTCCAAGACATGAATCATTGGGATCAATAGCAAACATTCAAAGAGAAGAAACTTGCCTGGCACTTTGAAAATCATCTGTAACATTCTTTTTTTCTTTCTTAAAGTTGTATTTATTTTATTTGATGTAATGAGTGTTTTCCCAGAATATGTGTATATGCACCATGAGTGTCTAGTGCCTGAGGAGCTCAGAAGATGGCGTTAGATCCCCTGTAATAGGAGTTATGGGCAGTTGGGAACCATCACGCAGGTGATGGGAACGGAACGTGGATCCTCTGTAAGAGCAACAAGTGCTCTACCCACTGAGCCATCTCCAGCCCCCATTTTGAACACTCTTAATGACAAGTACATGAGGAGTTGGGACAATTATACAACAGAAACCAAAGACCTGGCCAAATATAGACCCAAAGCATGTGCATAGACACCCCACTCTAAGGGATGACTTTTGTGCCGATTCATTTATGGACTACAGCGGAATGCTGGGAATGCATATCTTCTACCTCCAATATCACTGCTTTTTTTTTCCCAACTGAGCATTTGGTGAGTGTCAAGCTGCAGGGATCTCAATGCTCTGCTATCTGACAAGTACATGGAGTTCAGCTCCTCCCAGTTAGCACTAAAGAACAGTCGGTATTCTTCAATAGGCCGAGCTGGAGATGGGCTGCCAGCCATCTATGAAAGTTCAGGAGCCTGGCTAGGGCATCTGTTCGGCTGGTAGGAGAACCTCTTCCAAGGAATACCTGCCCTAGATGCAGAGAACCTTGGCATTTACTGTGTTCCAACTCTAAATCCACACCCCTTTTCTTTAGCCAAGAACAGAAAAACAATTCATTCCCTCTGGTTAATGTCTATGAACTGTCCAAACCCCAGGGCTCAGACAGTCCTTCCATCCCTCTCCCTCCGCCGTGCAAACCGATACTCTCGCTCTCTCCTGCTTCCCCGTGGAAACTTCCCAGCCTGAGTTGACGTACAGAGGGGATTCATGGAGATGAAACTCTATGTGGCACTGCACACCTGTAATTTCAGTGGGTGGGAGTCTAAGGCAGGGGGATCTTAAGTTTGAGGTTAGCCTGGACTACATAGCAAGACCCTGTTGCAAAAATAATTAATTATCAACTGAGTAGGTAGGAAAGTGAAGGTGGGTGTCTAGAGGACCCAGAGGCAGAGCGACTGACCCCAAACCAAGCCATGGTCTCTTTCTAACATAGCCCATGCTGTATCCACTTGCCCCCAGCTCAGCTTGTTCTGTTCAAGACTTCAGCTCTCCTCTCTAGAAGCCATCGTCCCTTTTGTCATTGTAAGCTGTACTTTTGGAGAAGGATGGTTGCAGAGGCAAAGGAACAACCAGAAACTGCACTAAAGATTTTTGCATAAACTTTGTTATTTGCTCATCTCCCTGAAAAATGCCTAAGCGGGGACCCAAACCATGGCCCATAAAGCAGATGTGGCCCTCCACAGTGCTTGGACCTCACTGTATTTTGGAAGTTTTTGCCAATATTAAAAGTCAGAAGATTTCTCACACACACACACACACACACACACACACACACACACACACAAAATCAGATTTATGTCTTTAAAAATATTTGGGGAAGTAAGACAACCGTGAGCCCGCATTCCCTGGTGGGGAGAATTGGCAAGCCACCGGTGGCGGCAGCTGCCTTTCAGATGGGGCAGGCTCTGTATGGTCCCCACCCTGAGCCAACTAGCTTTTGGATGACTTGGCTGCACTATCCCAATTTATGCCTTTTGTTTGTGATCTTCATACGCTGGTAAGTGTTTCTTCCCCAGCAATCAGTCTTTACTGGTCTGGCATTTCTTGTAAGGCCTTTGGCCTAGTAGTGGAGTTCACCATGGGAGCAAAGCGTCACCCTTCTGATCTGTATCTGCAGAAGCCTGAGCCTGAGTGGGTGTGGCCTTTTGAGTCCCGCCCCCTCAGACTCCTCTCTCCGTTCTGATTGGTGAATGAACCGATGGCTATTTACCTTCCTTTGGTGCTGTCAGTGGTGGGGAGAGAGTCCTTACCTTCTCTCCAGCATAAGACCACTGTCCAGCACCGAAGGTAAAGCTTTATCCCCACCAATCTGTAGTTGTGCAATTTCTCTTGGGTTCAGGAATCACAGTGCTTTTCACTTCCTAAGCAGTGTGACCTGGCTCAAGCCAGGAGACTCTTAGCTGAGCCCTCTCATTCTCATCCCGTTGCTGCAGTAACCATTCTCCAGATTCCTGGAGCCTCTGACCCACCAGCAGCTGCCAGACTCAGCTTTTAAAAAATACAGAGCCTGTTTTTAACACCTTCCATGGGATTCCAGTAGTTGTGCAGATCCCTCAGGGGGAACTTTAAAAGTCTGTGACATGAGTGTAGACCTGCTGCTCACTTTTATCTTACTGACATACCATTGGAGCAACACTCCCTGCCCTAAGAATTGTGAAACCAATCCCCACTTCCGGGTGGGCCAAGGCGCCCACAGCTTTCTCAGTGCACTTGCCTGGTCTGAACCAGTCACCCCTTGTCATTGTGTTTAGTCGCTCAACCATTGCAGCCGAAGGTAGAGAGGAGCCTCCTCAGGCAGGGGCTCCCATCCTGTGCATGTCTCATGCGTTATCGAGCCTGTTCCAGAAGAGCTCTTGAAAAACAAGACTGTGCCCTTTTCTTGGTATCTCTAGCACTCAAAAAAGAGCATATTAGAAACTCAATGAAATGTCACTTTAGGAGGGAATTCTATCTTTCTTGCCTTTGCAAAACCCAAACCATTAGAGATAGTCTCGCCTCTGTGCTTACGCGCTCCCCTGGCCACTGTCACAGTCCAGTCTCCTTTGAGATAGGGTCTTGTTACACAGCCTAGGCTGGCTGGCACTCCTGATCCTTCTGCTTCAGTTCCTCCAGAGCTGTGGTCACAGGCGCGCTCCCCACTCAGAACTTCAGACCAGAGCTGTGGTCACAGGCGCGCTCCCCACTCAGAACTTCAGACCAGAGCTGTGGTCACAGGCACGTTCCCCACTCAGAACTTCAGACCAGGCTTTGCTGATTCGTGTGCGCAGGGTAAGTCCCTTTCTGGTCTATAGTCTAATATATACCTATATGTCTATATGTGCATATATCTATATCTTTATAGATATAATATTGAAATTCATTTGTACAACCACATTCAATTCTTGTCTCTTCACTGACTAACATGATGCCTCTCAAGGGTAATTCTTATAAATCTAAGGGCATGGGCTTTGGGTTCAGATTGTCATTTTGCTCATGGATAACTGTCCCATGTGGCATTGGTTAGTCATTTGGCCTCTAAGCTTCTCTTCCCTACTTTGCCAAATGAACCTGGCAATGGCGATTACCCGGCTTCTGGTGCCACTGAGGTGAAATGAGCCACCGCATAGCATTTGCTGCTGATGAAAAGCTCTGTAAAGACAGTTGTTCCCATTAGAAACGCTGTGGAATATTCCTCAAACTTGTGTAAAATTCAGTTCTTTTAAAGAGGGAATTTTTTCATAGGATCCCCAAGGATACATATACAGAAACCTTGGCTAGCAGTAAGTTTCATGGTACAAATGGTGTAAGAATTTTGGCACAGCATATCGGACACAGAAAAGTCAAACCTGAAGCAATTCTGGTGAACTTACAGAACCTGAGACATGTTGTCTGGCCCCAGTCTGAGAAGCCTTTGTTTACTAAGCTGGAAGAGGAGCGGGACAGCAGGCCCTTGCCCTCACTGGCCTTGAGTGTCCCTGTAGAAGGCAGCATTCTTAATGTGGCTTCGTGGGCGGCAGAGACCTCAGCCTTTTGTCGCTCCCATGGTGGCTGCAGGAGCCATAGGCCACCGCTGTGTCTCTGGTGACTGCCTGGTATG
Organism: Apodemus speciosus; assembly: GCA_002335545.1. Lineage (NCBI taxonomy): Eukaryota > Metazoa > Chordata > Mammalia > Rodentia > Muridae > Apodemus > Apodemus speciosus. The sequence continues at coordinate 40,109 of BDUI01004708.1, forward strand.
GAGCCAACCCACAGCTGTATGCATGCTTCACCCCAACCCAGAAACCAGCGGCGCTTTGCACACAATGGAGAGGAACACGCTGTAGCAAGGGGAGGCCTTCTGGGAAGAGAGAGAGAAATTTGGTCCAGGGAAAACAATCTAACTCTGAAATCTTACATCTTTAGCAGATGGAGAAATCACCACAGCCAAAAAAAGAGCCTGCCATAGCAGACAAGACCCAGCAGCTAAACAGAAAGAGAGCCTAGGTCCCCCTCCACTACTGCCCCAGACCCACAGTGGCAAAAGAAGTTCTGTGCAATCTTTGGAGGCTCCTTTGTGGTTTGCACATAGCTGGTCTGTAATGCCTGGACTCTCCTTTTCCCTAGCAGAAGCCAGCTTCTGGGAGTCAGCCTGGACACAGACCCAGAATGAAACCATCCACATATTTCCACTGTTGGGTTCAAAGAGATCCCTAGGGCTCCCTCCCTACAATTAGCATGTGGCAGCTTTAAACTCACACACACACACACACACACACACACACACACACACACACACACTCATAACGTGCGAGAGTTTTATACACACAGAGAGAGAAAGAGAGAGACAGAGACAGAGAGGTGTCTTGGTAGTAAACAACTTAGCTACCCACCATTCCCTTTCCCCAAAACCTAAGAAGTCTAAATGATCATGAGGAAATCAGTAGACTCATTCTACAAACATGAGCGGGGATCAGCGACATGTGGGAATAATCTGGGCGACAGCAGCAGCCTTGCCTCCGGATGCCTCCCTGAAGCTCTTTCTCCACTGGAGATGCAGCTGACAGAAGCTGTAGAACTTGAATGTTATTTCTCTCACCCCAGGAGACTATGAAAAAGAAGAAGAAGAAAAAKAAAATGAAATGATGTGAACCAAGCCCAGCATTCTAGAATGTACCCAGTGGTGACTCTGCAGGGGCACGGAGCCGCTCTCCCCTCGGCCACAGAATGCAGCTGCTCCAGGGAGCTCATCTGGGTGAAGTGGAGGTGGGCCAGGCCCAAAGCAACTCTGGAAAAGTGTGAGGTTAGTGGACGAACTAGCTCTGTTCTAAATCACCACAACACAGCACAGTCCGCCAGTGTTGAGAGGAAGAGGAGCTGCAGTGTTGAGAGGCAGAGTTCAGAGAACCACAGCTTCCTTCATACTGAGAACAGGAAGAGTTTACAGGGGGCAGCTAGACAATGTACGCCCGAGGTCTTGCTAGACTAGACTTCCAAGAAGCTACCTTGAGAAGACAGTCTGGTTGGTTTTGTTGGAATGCAAGTGTTCTCTTCAGTACGTGATGCTCAATCCTCATTGACAACTTGACTAGATCACAATCATCTAGAAACCTGTGGGTGTGTCCGGGATGGTGTCTCCAGGGAGGTCAGAGAAAGGAGGGTTCATGTTAAAGGAGGGTACTGCCATCCTGTGGGCTGGGGGACCCAGAACAAATGAGCTGGAGCATGTGAACTGAGCCCCAGCATTCAAGTCTGTTTCCTGATTACAGACACAGCGCCATCCGCCACCCGCCACCCGCCACCCGCCACCCGCCACCCACCACCATGACTTCCCTTCTGGGATGCGACCCAGGATAAACCCTTCCTTCTCCAGGCTGCATTGGTCAGCTACTTGGTCACAACTCTGAGAAAAGTAACTAACACAGAGTGTTGTTTGCAGTAAACATAAATGCCCCACAGTCAGGGATGGGCTGCTGAGTGATGATGAGATTCTTCTGCAGCAGAACTCCATGCAGCCATAAAACTCTCGTGAAGAAAAATGACACGCATGGGAAATATTCTCCAACTGTACAGAGAAATCTAAAGACATCTTCCAAGACATTGTTTTTGAATATTTCCAGTGGTATATATGTAAATAAAACAAAAATAAGTATAAAATGACTAGGAAGACCTATGGTTGCATGGGGGAGGGTGATTTTTTTCTTCTTTCACATTCTCCACAGTTATCAGCATGTATTATGTTTTTAATTAGGCCGTTTTTTGCAATAAGTTGTCTATATTCCTAAAAGACAGACTTTTCACACACACACACACACACACACACACACACACACACACTTTTAGAGCAAACTTCTCATTACATGGCCTCCTGAGTAGAAACCAGATCTGCCAGGCACCAAATGAACACAGGGCAAAGCTGTTGACACACGAGTCTCCTGCAGGGCCAGCTATTAGTGAGAAGCTCGGCTCCCATTTTCAACAAGTGAGAATTCCAAGAGAGTAAACCTGGACCCCTTCTAGGCAGGGAACCCATGCAAGCATACAAATGTGTGGCTCACATGCCCAGAAAACCAGCCTTGGCCACTGGCCTGATGCAGGACACCCTGGCCCACAAAGTGAGGGGCAGTGGGTGGATTCAGCACCAAGAGATGCTGGCAGGAGCCCGCTGCCTTGCCCCTCTGCACACATCTGCATTCTGCACCAGTCCAACTTTCCCAAGCAACCTCCAGAAGGGCCACACTTTATCATATACATGCAGATCAGAGCCAGTGAGATTAGTTAAGCCCTGGGTCACAACCTGTTTTTTTCTTTAAAGGCAGTTGCTTATTTATTCTAAGAATACCAAAAGGATGTCAAGCCATTTTCTCCCTTGAAATTAATGACTGCTCTTAGCTGAGAACAGGATGTGGCTTTTTTCTTTAAAAGTGGTTTAATTATTTTTCTCTCCAGAGTCTTCAAGAACCTTGATTTGTTGAGTTTTGTGGTCTTTCGCTGGCCCAACACTCTTTTGTTTCCCCCAAGTCAGTCCCCACCCCCACACGTTTTTAGCAGAGAAATTCATTAACAAATTCACCACAGAGCGTTATTCATTGTGGTTGTCTCATTCAGAGGTTTTTAATATCAAGAGTTACTGTAAATCACCCCTCCGTTGTGATCACGTGAGCAGGAGAGCCATCTAACAAGGTCCACAGGGCAGCTTCTCTGATCCTAACCCGGCTCAGCAAGGCTGGAGGAGAAAACTCATTACCTCACCCCTAGATTAAATTATATACAAAGCAAATCTCTCCCTCTGCAGCCAGGCTAGGTGCTGCATGCCATGAAAATGCAAACAAATCGTTGCAAACCCAGCCAGGGCTGGTGAGCAGAGCATTATAGTTGGGCAGAAATGCAGACACTGAACCTCCTCCCTGGCTTCTCCAGAAAGATTCACCTGAAGCCAAGCATAGATGGAGCCTCCAGTGGCCCTGACTGACCCCCAACAGCGAGACTCTTCTCTCCTTTCTTAAATGTAACATTGAAGGTTTGCCTGGTGAATTTGTGTGTGTGTGTGTGTGTGTGTGTGTGTGTGTGTGTGTGTG
>BDUI01004708.1:73188-105523 GCA_002335545.1 Apodemus speciosus
AAGTCACGCAGCCTCGGGAAGACGAAAGCCGTGTCGTTCTGTGTGCCGTCCAACACGTAGATCTTCTCTGCTGGCCCCAGTGGATCCTTGGTCCACAGGCCCGCTGAGCCACCAAACCGCTTCAGGATCTTCATTGACTTCACCTGAGAGATTGTGTAGCTACAGTCTGGTGGGGGAAGAGGAGATGCACAGGAAAAGGAAACAGAGGCCAAAAGTCAGATACGTATAACAGGAACTTCCCCCAGACGGGGCCATCTGGAGAACAGAGAAACGTTTTTCTGGGCATGTGTCTGCTCACGGAGGGTTGAGAGGCCCAATGAGGGACGGGCCTCTAGAAACTCCCAATGAATTTGTCATTAGGGATTTCCTCAAAACATTCTGAAAGATAGAGCTATGGTGGCTTGGAACAAGAAGAAAAGCAGGAAAGGGGAGTTCTGAAATTGTTTGGACCTCTGTGAGATCACCTACCTGTCACCATATCGTATTTCTCATTTCTTCGGCCCTTGCCTTTGGCCCCGGGGCCTCCAGTCACCTTCTCATCCAGCTCTACACAGGGCAAAGCTGGGTTCTGCGTCTCCAGATAGTCTACYTCCCGTTCAAGACGGTCCACTCTTCCTGAGATGGTGTCTGCTTCAGTTCTGAGTGTTTCCCGCTCCTTCTCCGCCACCTCCAGTAGCGGCAGCATCTTGTTTTTGAAGTCTCGAAGCTCGGCAGCATGCCGACTACTCTGATCCTGGCACTGGGCCAGCCGCTCCTGAGGGGAAGGGGGAGTCGGGGAGGGCAGGCTGCAGGCTCCTAACTCCCAGGCAAGCAGAGGCCCAGCCGGGGAGTCRGGGCCAGGAAAGGGGCAAGCCCAGCTATGCTCCCACAGCAAAGGAGACTAGCCAGTRGTACCGTCCCATCTAAAGATTCATCTGAATAAGGGTCCGTCAGCCTGTGTTCTCAGTGATCTGAGCCTTCGGGAATTGGGATGCTACAGACTTCAAATTGTTCAAAAGGGAGCAGATGCGGGGTGCGGGGAAGAGACGGACAGGAAGCTGCAGATTCCCTGGGAAACTTGAACAGTATAGTCTGATAGTTCTTGGATGCAGCCCGATTCTGACTCCCATTTTTCCTGTCCCCTTATTCCATCTAATCTGAGGGAAATGTTGTGTTTATTTGCTGGGCAATTGTCTTATGTTGGGGAAATAAGAGTCTGTAATTAGGAGGCTACTCGTCATTAAGGACTTCTTACGCAGCCCGATCTTGCTACTCCCAGAGCCCTGACAGCTAGTTGCACCTATAGATGTGGAATTACCCCGGGCGGGTGAGAAGAGAAGCAAGTCCCTCACCTCTAAGGCAGCTAGTCGGCGTTCCATGTACTCCACAAGGTGGTGCTGCTGTCCCTGAAGGGGTCCCATCCATGACAAAAAGAAGAAGAGGAGCAGAGGAGCACAGGGTCCCATGGCAGCCTGAAGTGGGCCAGAGGAGGAGTGCGCATTCGGCCTCTCTCCCTCCAGCCCGTTAGCTTGGGGGGCGGGGAGGGGGCGGGGCCTCCTCTCCCATCTCTGGGTGTCTCTCACTACTCTGGAATGCTTTCAGTCTCTTTACAGCCCCACCCCCTCCTTCCCGCCGCCTGGCCTGATCAAACACAGATGGCCCCTTTGCAGTCGCCAGAAGCCTTAACTACCAGCGGCTTAGACTTGAGAGTTCCTCAGGAAGGGGAAGACATGGCCATGCGAAGGCAGAGGTCTTCTGAAAAGGGGCACGCTGCAGGAAGCTGACCCCAGGACAACTCCATTCGTTTTAGGAGAGGGCTTCCAGTGCCGACTTAGTAAGAAACGAGCACCCTTCATTAACCCATCCCTTCTCCAGCAATAACACAATGGATTTTTTCTGCCTTGTTCAGTGAAGCTAGAAARGCAGATGAGGTTCGAGGGGATGGGGGTTGGGGGCAAAGGGAAGCCAACTTTCTATGGCTCATTGGCGCCACCTTGTGCTGAGCATCTGGAGCCGTCTCCCACTGCAAAGAAAGACTTCACCTTAGGGGAAATCTCTCCCCAAGCAAGCCACAGGGTTACCTAAGGAGTACCAAATCTCTGGTTTAGCCCAAGGAAAGGAATGTAAACAAAACTGGAGGTTGTTGAGAAGTGGAGGTGGCTTTTTGTTTTGTTTTTAAGGAGCTGATTTAAATTTCCTTGGCATGACTTTCCAGGTGTTCCCCAAACAGGAGGGTGCAGCTGGGACATGCTAATTTACATTAATGGATTTAGGGGAGAAACCTGAAAAAAAAAATGTACAACATAGTCTAAACCAAAAAAATATATTCTGACCTTCCTGTCACTGGGAGAGAACAGAGTATTAATCATCTTTCTTGGTTATGGTTCAGTAGGGTATTTCTAAGTATCTCTCATTTCTTTAAAATGTTACTATTTTTTTTTTAGTTTCGTTTACTTTTATGTGTCTGTGTGATACAGGTACCCGTGGAAACCAGAAGGGGGCGTCAGATYTTCCAGAGCTTAATTACAGGAGGTTGAGCAGCCTGTGGAGGCCRTGTGTGAGGCTGCCTGTGTGCTCCTCTGAAAGAGCAGTGCACACTCCTAAGCCTTCTCTCCAGCCCCAGAGTTTCTCCCTTCTTCTCAGCTAAAGCTACAGGAGAGCTAGGCAGGAACATAGATCAAGAGAAGTCAAATAGCGTGATTAATCTAGACAAATTCCTGTTTCAGGAGATTTTGTTCACTTTGGAATCAAGAGGTTCTCGTTGTTTTTAAAGATGTCCTTACATGTCTCTGTGTGGTATGCATGTACCTAGGCCAAGGTACTGCAGCTGGAGTTATGACCCTGTGAGGGCCTGATGGGGTGCTGGGATGGGACCCAGATCCTCATAAGAGCAGCAAGTGCCTCACCTGCTCTAACAGGGCCAACAGAGACAAAACATCTTTAAGTTTCATTTTCAGTGCGTTGATTTGAATATTCGGTGTCACGTGTAGGAAATGAAGTTAATTAGTTTATCTCAACCATCTGCTTTTTCAAGGGATCAGTCAGGAGTCCAGCACCCTTGGAGACACTTCTCTCTTGGGAAATACTTCCTACAAAACTGTATTCATTTCCATTATGGAGATGCACACAAAGATGTCCTAATGTAGCAGTGTTCTACTCCTGTTCAAATAGAATGTTCAGTCACTTCAAAGAGGCCATTTATTGGTCCACTTGATGCCCTAACACAGAATTAAAAACAGCCAGTCAGAAAATTTACCCATTTTATTGATGCATTGCAATTGCTCTACTTTTTACCATATTATGTAGAAAATACTGAAAATACAAGCTACTTTGTAAAACCAAAGACAACAACGAATCCAAAGATAAACTATGTTTTACACAATGGACCCTTTTCCCATAGTTAGTATTAAATTTTAAATAGCTATTTCTTTTGTTAAAATGATTATTTTACATACTTCCTAAGTACACCTGCATTACAAACATAGATCAGTAATTCTCAGAACTACCTGTTTCTAGAAGCTTGTTGTAAAAGGAAGCACACAACCAGAAAAGGGAGAAAAAAAGTTTAAACCACACACAGTAACTAGCATATCAAATACATTTAATAAAGTAGGAATTCCATTGCAATATCAAGGATTCAAAGCAGAGTTACTAACATTACATATAATGTACATATAATGTACTGCTACATAGAGTGAGATTATTTTTCAAGCTGAATTGAAACCACACATTATATAAAGTTTAGCAACAAACAACCATGGAAATGTGGAGACATGCTGCACCATCCATCAGTTAAAAAAAAAAGTCAAAATACGAAGCAGGCTTGGCCATTCCTGTCACCGAGAGGCAACTTCATCTCCTGTCCTAAAACAAACCATCTCAACTAGTACATTTCCGCAGAATAATGCAGAGTAAACCGCACATTACTGTGCTGGCCTGGCTAAGCCCCTCTGGTGGAGGGTGATGGATGAGCAACCACAGAAGCAGGCTCTGAATGGCCAGAGTTGTTTGAAATGGGGTTCTTGTCTCTGGGGTTGACCAGGGTATCCACCTCCTAGTTGCACCCGGGAACTCTGAGTGACTAAATGTCTTGGTGTGCCTGTGCAACCCTTTCCAGTTCCGCTCTCACCTGGGAAGAGAGAAACTGGAAATGCAAGTTCTGAGAGGGATTAGAGCCTGAAGGCAGCTGACCTAGGCCAGCCGGTCACTATGTCCATAGGGCTTCCCTCCACGGCACGGCACGGCACGGGGCAAGCGGTCACTGCTAAGCCCCAGGATGGAATGAATGGAAAACATGTCTGGCACGTACACATTCAGCGAACACAGGTGGGTTATCTAGGACAATCTGACATGTCGGTTTGCAGAGTGACGCCTCTAAGTCTGTAAAGTCGCACTGCTCGCCAGATGTCTCAGGTAACGACGCGAACGCCCAGGCATCGTCTTTCCCATGAACCTAAGACTCCCATCTTCAATAATTGCTTATTGGATGAGGTTAGGGAGCAGGGGCAGGGTTGGTTTATTTTTTTCCCTGCATCTCATTCCTAAATCTTATCCCTTGTAGAAAAAAGAATGGTACAAACAAACAAAAAAAATTTTGACTAGAAACTAGAACTGTATTTAAATACGATAAACCCAAATACTTGGGGGAAAGGAGACACGAAGATCACACACAGACTGACTTAAACTGTATATAACACTAGTGACACACTACACAATGCGTGGTTATCTCAACCAACAGACTGCTGAACGCACAGCTTAATATAATGATTAAAGAAAAGACAACACACACCACGCTCTTGGCAGGCTGAACTACCTGCCCCGCCCTAGAAACCTTTACTCCCCATGATGAAGAAACTCCAAGTTCGTTGACAGCTCCTCGGTGTCTGACCTGGTTCAGAGCTTACTCTACCAGGCTCCGTGAAATCTCCCATCTCCATCCTGCACCTCCCTGACACCATCTCTATACAGAACCCATCCTAGAATTACCACTCAAATATAATTTTCAATTCAGGTGGCCCACATCTGTAGCTTAGGGTTAACCTTCTCCCCACAAATCCCTCATGGGCAAGAATGTCCCCATCCCTAGTACCTTCAACTTGATCCAAATCCATGGAGGAGTTGAATACTAGGTCAATTTCACAGCTTGAAGGGCCCCAAGAACAGCATGTTGTTACAAAAAAACCTCAGGAATCTCGGTGAGTCAAGAGGCTTTGCTTTCTTTTTCAGATTCGTCACTGATTAAGAAACCTTTCTGTGAGCTTCTTGTCATCAGTAGTTCTACAAAACCCTTCTTGTAGTATGGGGACATATTAAGCAATACAACAGGCTCTTTGGTATAAACACATCTGTTACATGCTTTAAAAGAACAAAAACAAAAAACAAAAAACAAAGTTTACCAGTAATGACAACTATGCACAGAAAGGACTATCACATGAAAAAGAGAGAAAAGAATCCCATCCTAAGTGATTGCACGTACTTCCAAATATGCACATTTAGCACTGGCTTCACCGCTCTCACTGCTTCCTGAACTCTCACAGAAGCCAGGCAGCAAGGCACAGTGAGAGAGAGAGCCACACTGGGGAATGCTTCTGTGAGAGAGAACTGAGCTGAAGATCCAAAATGGAACGGGGCAGAGGGGGAGAAAAGGAGGAAAGCTGCGGCTCTGACTTTTCACTGTCGGCAGGGAGACTGAGAACAACGCATTTACACAGCACAGCTACTAAACCTGCTCTGTTAGATCCCAGCGAACAGCTTGGGGTTCACTGGGGCTTGCTGGTCACCCTAAGGCAAGCTCACTGTAAACTCTATTAACCACTACATTATCATATAAGGCACTACAATAAGGGGAGAGAGGAGAAGAGGAAGGAAAAGACACACACTGAACAACTCCTCACCAGACACACCTGTGCAAAACAATCCCAAGGGTCTCCTCTCTGCAGGCAGTGCCCCTGCTCACTCAGCACTACAGTAATATGCTCTAAGAGAATTGCAATTAGTTCACATACATTCCAACAAGTATCAGTTCATTTTGGTTTAAATACAATGGAGACGTAATCCATCTCCGGGGTAACACTGGAGGATCAGATACACACTAAATACACAATTCAAGTGTAATCACTACACATTTGATTACAAATAACATTTTGGGTTAGAGGAAAAATTGTTATATTTCTTCTAATCAATATGTACATATTTAATTATGCAAAATATTAAAACACCACCATTACAAAACTTCTAAAATATTTTTAAATTCAGTAATAAACTTTTAAAATATTTTCTGCAATTCCTACATGCACTTATTATATAAGTCTTAGTAAGAGAGCATTCAGTTTGCTGTTGGCATACAAAGGAAGCTACTTTAAAGTAGAAAAGCTATACACAACTTATCTGGTTTTAGTTTCTTTAGCTTTCCCCTCAAATAAGTCACATGAAACAGAAGGGAGAGATGAGGAAAACACAGAAGTGTATTATTGAAAATTCATAGAAATCTTAGGCAACGCGCATGAGTGCCAGAATCTGTCTAGAGAGACTCTGCATACTATCATATGCAGAAAACCACCACACACTGCCTCACTGGCTTGTCTAGTAGGAGAATTTAAGTTAAACCAGAGAGGGGAGGACTTTAAAACAATCATCTAAGAAAGAATTCACGGTGCTTCATTTAGAATGGATCCGGGTGGGCGCAGTCCTCGCACGCGTCACCAGCAGGTGCTGGCTGCCATTGTTAGTGCTGCTCTGTACGCAGCAGAGCAGCAGCTGCACGGGGTCAGTACTCAGCTAGTTTTACTAAGACTCAAAACAACTGCCCAATAAGAATGGCACAACATGAAAATTAAATCACTAAGTTTCGATGGGCCATAAGCAAAGATGAGCTCTTGAGGAGAAATGCCTGACAGCAGAGCGCAGCCCTGCACAGGCTGCTTTCAACATAAAAGGCAAGGAAGTCTTGTTTTTTAGTTTTTTAAACAAACAAAAAGTAATGACTCTTTCTCATCTGTTACAAGATTTCAAATCCTTTATCAGCATTTTCCCTCGCAAAGAAGAGCTTTACTTCTTTTTAAAAACATTTATAGAAACCAAGTCAAGGAGAGCAAATGTATGACAGAGGGGAACTTCAGAACGATCTTTCTTCCTTGGTAACGGCAGAAGATGGGCTTCTGAGCTCTTCCAACGTCCAAAAATGCTGTCACAAGAATAAAGAATTAAAAAATAGGGCAGACTTGGGAGACTACAACAATGCAGTCAACACTGAGAGCTGTTCCCCAGAGAAAAGCCTTCTGCTTCAGTGGGCCCCTGCAGAACGAGCTGCTGGCTAGGAACTTTCAAGAGGAGATAATGGAGGCGCTCTCCAGAGCCCATTAAGGACTCGAGGCTAGTAGCAGGCAGCCACGGTGCCTCCCTCATGCTCATCAACTACAAATAAGAATACTGACTGATCTTGGTAGGACTCAGTGGGTATCCAGTGTAAATTGTTGAGCCTCGGGAAGACCCAATGTAGGACTGAGTGGCGAACTGGTGTTGGTACTGAGCAGGGGCCACACTGGCAGAAGTGAGGAGGCTAGGCCCAACACTGACAGGAACCTGATGCACCAGAGTGCTAGGGTGGGTGGGATAAGCTGCAGCATGCCTTGAGGAGCCCTGGGGGGAGAAAAGATGAGCAATGGAACTGGTGGACCCCAATGCGGCAGCAGAGGTGGGGGCAGCGTACGTATACAGGTGAGGCTGGCTTGGCAGGTGAGCAGGGGCTGGGGCCAAGTGTGGGTGCCCCGTCGAGTGCAGTGGGCTGCCATGCTGGAAGGCGTAGGGGGCTTGGGAGAGCGGGGCCACAAATGCCTGCTGTCTGCGGGGAGCAGGGTTGCTGCTTCTTTCCTGCGAGGTTGAAGCTGACGATGACTGCTGGTTCTGGAAGGAGGAAGAAGGGAATGAGGAATCTTGAGGTCACTCTGGTTCATGGTGCCAAAGGCCTTGAGGTTCTCACATGTATTGTTTCTGGAATCTCCCAGTCAGGCAATGGAAGCTAACTGAGCCAACTATGCCTCGGCCTCTTGGAAGAACAACAGATCCTAACTCAGCTTAAGAAAGCAAGAGTTTGCTCCCAAGTATAAAAGTATGAGAGAGGAGTGGAGAATCTTCCATACCTACAGGTTAGTGACTTAACTTATCCTGTCCTGGAATCAGTGGTTCTTTGTTAACTGACTTTTCTTACTGTTTTCTTTTGCTCTCCTCTAAGCTTGCCTTAGCTCTAAGTATGGAACCTCAAGGACGTGTGCTAATTCAACTTCCATTTGTACCTGCGTGTGCTCTCCGCTCTCTCCCATATACAGCTAAACCCTCATTCTGATGCTCACTTCTGATAGACATCACACAAGCCCAGAGTTTTAGCTGAGAAAGTGGGGAACAGAAATGGAATAGAGTACCCTTCACTATGCCATCAGAGGATCACACAGCAGGGCAGGGTGTGTCCCAAACTCTAGGAACAGTTAGGATTAGAACCAGCTCGATTTAAGTAAATGACTTTCCCTGTCTTGACTCAGATAAACAGGGTAAAGCTCCAGTTCCTTATGACCCGAGGATGAAGGAAGAGAATCTGGTTCAAAGCATGTATGGTAGTGCAATACATCCCCACACACTCACTGATCGAATGGAGACACGCAGCACATGCAGGTACAACGCCGGCCACAGAACACCAGATGTTTGACACAAAAGGAGCTTCATTTGGCTTTATTCAGCAGTCCAGCCAGAAGCAGGGTTCTCCAAAGAGTAACAACAGGGAAGAACTCAAACAGAAGGTAGCAGCCCCTAGCGCTTACCTGGCTAAGGTTGAGTGGCTGCACAGCGCTGGCTCCCCCTCGCTGAGCCCGGTACCCTGTGGGAGTGATACAGCATCCAGATGACTGCCCACTCACTGAGGCCACTGGCTTGGTCTTACTGCTAAGGAGACCTAAAGAAGAGTCGAGGTTTAGAAGCACTGATCTAACCTTGAAGTATCACATTATTTGTCTGTCATTTGCAAGAGTTAAGTCTCAGTAAACCTTTCTTCCTCAGTTACATTTGTACCAGAACAACAAAACTGTTTTATCCATCTCTTTTCTGTGTTGCCACAAACCCACAGAGATCCTTAAATAGCAACCTAAGTAAAACTATCTAAATGTCTTATTATACATAAGGAAAYACTAGAGATACAGAGGACACAGACTCCATGCCCCCAATGAGCCTGTACTCATTGCCAGATAAGACTAAATAAGTGACAATGAGAAGCTGAGATATTGGTAATTCTCAGAATATTTTAAGGTCCAAAGAGTCTAAAATGAAGGCAAACTTCTATCCTTTGGGGTATGTACTATCTTCACAGTCTAAGAAACTAAATGATGGTAGAATATAAAAGTTGCTTCCTTCTGTGTTCCCAGTAGGGAAACTGGAATGTGGAGTATATTACTAAGGATACATATGATTAAAGCATAAGTCTTAATAATTATATTCAGAAACTGGGCATCAGGCTRTTCTACCTTGTCTCCGAGGCTGCAGACTACCTCTATGGAGTACACTGACTTAACACAAGTGTTCTTAAATTAGAACCCTTTCTATGCCCTATAAGCAGTAAGTATGACCTCTAATAAAACACTATTTAAGTGTAAGACACAGATGGCTATTCTAACAACAAAAACCATCCCTCCCTCCCTTTACAATACAGTTGCCAATGGGAAGCAGCTACCTAACAAGACTGCCTTTCCTGGGCCTCTCTGCATCTAGAGGTTAAGAGGTTTATCTCCTCCAAACTTCTAATAGGACACTAAGGACTCCATGCAAGCCTAGCAGCCAGAGATGCTTGCAGTGGGAAGTGACATAAGTAAAAGTAAACTGCTGCTATGAAATTGGGACTCGTTACTGCGCTAGTACTGCTCAACTAACATACAACTAAACTGAAGTCCCTGAGCTTACTATCCAACAGCAAAGTGGATGCAAGTAATTAGGTAAAAATCAAACTAAACAGCATTACTGCTATGGCTGAAAGTCTAAAGGGCATGGTGAAGTCATTTCTTAAAAAGGGATTTATTTGATTTTTATCCGTGTGTGTATGTGTGCCTGTTTGAGGATGCCCAGAGTCCAGCCGGTCTTGCTTCCTCCAGAGCTGCAGTTACGCAGGCAGAAGTATGCTGCCTGCTGTGGGTAATGGGCACCAACTTCAGGTCTTCTGGAAGAACAGCAAGCACTTTTAACCACTAACTTGTCATCTTCAGCTCGCAGTCATCTGTAGTATTATTATCAAGTCCTTTCTACTCTAGATAATTAAGTCTAAATCAGGTGTGGCAAGCCAAACTGCTTCCTGCTACTGAAAGATGTCTTAACAATTTTTCCCACCAGAGGCAAATATATTGAAAATACTATGCTGGCACCAAACACAACTTCATTCCCATATTAATCCAAGCAAATAAACGCATGAAGATAAATTCATCAAATAAAATTTCCTAATACAGGAAACTGATTTCTGAATTAAGTACTATTTAAAAATATCTACGCTTAGTTTTAACTACCACTAAATATTAAATATATGCACATTCAAGGAAAATTCAATTCTAAGTTTGAAGATGCTCCTCACCTGAGGCCTGTGTTGCTACAGTGCAGTCACCAAGCTGTGTTTTCAAAGGAGGCACAATGATAGTACGGGTGCCTGTGCCATCTGCTGCAGTTCTGCCAGGGCCCTCCAGAAGTGTCCCACTGTTGCCCCGCAGAGCACTCAGAGTGTCTGTGGGGTATGGGCTGCTCAGGGAGGAGTCAGAGTCTGGAGAATCATTGACAGTAACATAACTGATGACATTAGACCTTGCCTTCAGGCTCGAGCTGAGGAGAAGAGAATGCAGACAGTTATAACTGCCCTTTTAAGCCATGTGTCTTACTTGGTCTGTAGTTCTCTCTCAACAATGATGACAGTAACCACAGCGGCTAAAGGTAAGTACTCATCTGCGTCAGGCACTGCTTTCACACGCTGTAACTAGCCAGGGAATCTTTTCAACCCTGCACAGTAGGGTATTACCCCATCCCCATTTTGTAGATAAGGAAATTAAAACATAGCCAAGGAATCTACACAAGGTCACATAAAGAATAAATGGTAAAGACAGCACTCAGACCCAGGACAAAACGACTTGGAGTCCACAATTACCCACGTGGCCTCTTAGCTATTCTCCTTTGTAGTTCTGACAGTAATAGTCTTCAAGCACTGCTCTTTCTCCTTTATCATTTCCTAAGACTCATATGTTCCTGTCTTTAATCAAACTTCTCACTACAGGTTTGGCTAGTCTAATATTTGTAATGTAGACCAGGCTATCTTCGAACTCATTATAGATTTTGCCTGCCTCTGCCTCCTGAGTACCGGAATTAAAGGCATGTGCCACTACACCTGGAAATTGATAATCTTTAAAGCTCACTTAATTATAATTTGGTAAAGTCTCTTAATTCACTGTCATATGTGACATCTACCTTTGTAGGTAGAAGCTCACTAAGGAGCATCACACGAGTCGGTGGAGGCGCGCTGCACTGTCACACAGGTCGGTGAAGGCACACTGCAGTTCCTGCCAGTGCCCCCTCAGTGACCTGCCTTGAATGGCAAGGGCCCCCACAGGCTGGCATGGCTCCCGGGTGGTGTCAATGCTTCGGAAGGCTATGGAGCCTTTTGGAGGCAGAGCTTTGTAGAGAAAGCATACCGCTGGAGCGGGTTTAAGATTTTACAGCTTGGCTTCGCTTCCTGTTCTTTGTCTGCTTCCTCGATGTGAATCAAGTGTGCTTGCCAGCCTCCTGTCAGGTCAGACTCACACTCCTGCTTCCATGTCCTCCCACCGCGACGCTGACACTGACCATATGTATGCTCTCTGAACCTCTAAGCCAAAATGTATTATTTTGCTTCTAAGTTGCTTTTTGTCAAGATGTTCTACACAGAAACAGAAATAACTAATATACTTGGCAAAAATGCTAGATAAAAGGAAATAAGCTGATACTCAAGTTCTTCAGCTTGAACTGAATATGGTCTCATATAAGGGGACATGTCCTACCTCTCCTAAGAAAGCTTTCTCAGAATAAGATATATAAGTTTCAAATAATCTGTCTACCTAATTAATTACAATGAACTGTTCTTTATTATACACTCCTGTTATGGCTACTTTTGGGATAAGCTCCTGAAGACAAGGATACCTGTAGTTTAACATGTATTTGAAGACAGAGTAGCCATACAAACCTGATTGAATTGATGAATAACATTGAAGAAAACTTGACTCAGTTATGAGAACTTCTGTGTCTGACTAACTTATCCAAAGCTATACTTACAAATCACTTTCTTCTGTCTGTTCTTTGTCTTTTGTTCTTACTGCTGTCTTCAGTCAGAACTGCCCTTGAGTCCAGCTATCAGTCGAAGACTAATGTGCTGACGTTCACAAAGGCAGACAGTGCCTGGCAACCTTCTGCCTCGCTTACCTATTGGGCTTATATTTGTTGTCCTCTTCTTCATCAGTGTCACTACGGATGGTGATGACACTCACGGGAGGGCTGGGAGTATCTGGAATGATGATTGGCTGATGCTGGTCTTGGACAGGGACTAGGGAATTATAAGAAGATGTGGTCCGAAGAGGACTACTCCCAACCAGAGAATAAACTTGAGAAGGCAGGACTTCCAGAGAGGACCTGTGGGAGAGTTCACAAGTTAAGACGAGCTGGCCCTTGCCCCACCATTTCGACTGCACGCCCTTTCCTCTGACTTCCTAATTACTTTCTGGTTCTTCTTTACCTAATCACTAATACATTTAACTATAAAAGTTCTACTAAAAAAACTAATGATTCTGGCTACTTTCTAATAAGAACATATTTCCAAAGATAAAAGTTTGTATTTTTATGCACCTCTGTCCCCAGGTTAAATTTTATTCTATAAAAAGTAGGAAGGAAAATGAAAACATGTCTGACCAGAGGGCTCAGTGCTTCCTACCCTGACCTGATAGCCGGAGTTCAATCCCAGGGACTAATGTGGTAGGRAGAACTGACTCTTGGACACTGTCCTCTGACCTACATATATCTACCAAGGCATGTTTAACACACACACACACACACACACACAACACACACTCACTTCACATCACATCACACAAATAGAAAATACAACAAAAAATTAAAACATATAAAGGTGGCCTGGATCCAAAGTGACAGCAAATATAAAAGATGATCATATCAAGACACACTGCCCAGATTTAAAAAAAAAAAAAAAAAATCAGCTCATGCTCAATTTGGCAGGCACTTGCTACTTCAAACCTAAAATGCCTGTACGATGACGATCAACATCGGACAACAACGTAACTCTCTACATAGACTTACTTGGATGAGGACGACAACGTAACTCTCTAACACAGACTTACTTGGATGAAGGTGGCGGCGCAGACTGCTTATTCTTTTTCGAAGGGAGGGAACTAGACTGTTGTTGTCTGACAACATGGGCAACACCAACATTCAGAGGCTGAGCAGTGGCCAAGGTCACATGGTTAGTCAGCAAAGATGGCTGTTGCATGATAGTGCTGTACTGGTTGCCGTGAGAGTGGGCATTCCTGTACCAACATAAAGAAACAGAAGAGTGACTCTCCAAACCACTAAAATACTGGACCGAATGGGTATTAAGGCAATTTAACACAGCTATGTTTTACTTTTTACAGTCAGTTGCTGGGATTGTAAGACTTTAAGATCTCACTGTGTTCTTGCTAATCACTTAAGGCCTGTTTAAATATGAAGTAAATGATTCCTGACCACAGAACCTGCATTTTCATATATTTCAAAAATATTTCCTATTTTTCTTATGACTTTTTCAAGACTGATGACTCCTTTTCTCAAAGGATTTCAAATATAGAATTCCCTTTCTTTCTAGTCTCTTCATAGCCAGTATTCCTACTCTATAGGCTCCTCCCCATACAATGTCTAGAGGGWCAGGGGGAGGGGTTGCTGTGCTTGCCTCCAGTCAGCTAGTTGCTGGCTGCTCCCCATGGCCTCTGGAATCACTGCCGCAGGCTGGACAGAGTTGTGTAGAGCCACCCCAGGCAGCTGCTGCCAAGCTGATGGCAGGAGAATTTGTTGGGTTCCTCCAGGCCAGGCTTGCTGCAAGGAAACACATAAAAGATCCAGACTTGACTCATTCTTAGCTTTTTATTTTGTTTTTCAGATGAAAGAAAAAGTTGTATCTTAAAAAAAAAAATGTTTGTAGATTGTTAACTTGCAGAGATTAAAAGAGAGGGGGAAGTGCAGGGGGCTTACGGGGAGCTGCAAGAGCTGTGAAAGGGGAAGAGGCATGTGGATGTGCCTCTGGCCACCAGCATACCTGACCTGCAGGCTACTAAGAGACAAAGGTCTCTACAGGTGTGGGTTTCTGTGCTGTCAAGAAAGGGAACCAGGAAGTTTAWGTAAACCCTAGTGAAATAATATTCTTTTCACAAAAGCCTATAGGAGAACTTGCTTAAAAAAGAGAAATTCTAAAATATGAATGCCAATCAGATAAGACATCAGATCAATTCAACTCATAAAATGTAGGGCAGAGTTGCTCCCTTTATTAGAAGGGTAGATAATATAGCAGACATGGATGACCAAATAGCAAATGCTTTGGTAAATAAGTYGATACCAGCACAAGAGAGCTAAAAGCCATTACTTTTAGCTATATGATAGAATTAAAATTAAGTCAATGAACAAGAATTTTTCTAAACAATTTTTAAAGCACCACATTATTTTTAAAGGTTGCCAAAAACATATGCTTTATATATCATTTGTAGAAATGCATTTTAGCACCAAACTAATCACTACAGGAAAAATGGAGTACTTCTGGTTTTTAAGGAACAATGATGGTGCTTGGGACAGACTGAGTAACAAAACACATTTTTCTGTACTTCTTACAGAAACTGGCACTTCCTGAAAAAGTCTGTAACAGCAAGTCTCCTTTTTAATCTGAGTTCGGTAGTGCAATTCACCTACTAGGGTACATATGGTTCTGTTTCATGAATTTCAAATTACAAGCCCATCAAAACAGTTTCAAAAATATTTCTGCAAGTAACAGATCCACTTGTTACAAATACTGGTTCCAAACAAGAAGCCTTCTGAGCAGAGAAACTGCAAACACGTCTGCTACCATAGGCAGAATTTAAAACAAAACAGAACAGAACAGAAAATAAGAGATGTTAAGTCACACCATGCGTCTTTCCATAAGCCAACACCTGCGCAAGACAAAGCGTGTAGTTTAATACAGAGCAAGAAAACATTCCAATGTGAGGCAGAAATCTGGCGTTCCAAGCGACGAACTGTTTTGACAGAGGAAGAACAAAAATATGCAAAGCTTAACAAATGGCTAGAGCAAACTTAAGAAGAGCAGCAAAGGTGAAAGGTCAACTGACATTTCCAATCTCAAAACTAGTATAAGTGAGCAAATTAAAAGGTGTACCAACCAAGTTGGCATCTTAACTGACTCCCTAGCACTCAGGTTTTATGCTTATGAGAAACAATCCACAGGTGGCAAAGACTTTTAAACTGAAAACCAAACAAGTTCCATGCAAGTATGTTTCTGAAAATGTTTTCATTCATGAATACTTGAGAGAGAAAAGAAATTTAAATCCACTGTGAAAGATAAATACCAGGAGATTCAAAAGTATCATTTACGTTTGCAGAGGCTTACCTAATTTTAAATGTCAAGGAATGAAATGCTGGATTTTTAATAAACAGTTCTAACTCACCAAAATAAACCAAACCAAACCAAAGCCTAAATCACTCTGAAGGTTACAAATCCTAGAACACACTTCAAAGCCAGCCGTCTGGTTCCCATCTCTGAGCTGGACACACCCACCACTCAACTATCTGCACTGACTCTCCCCTCAGCACTTCTAATAACAATTTTGTCAGACATATTTCCATCTTTGTATTTGCAATTTATTTRTAACATAATTTGTCAAAACAATCCCTAAAAATAGGTTCACCTTTAATTCTGATGAGCAGAATGATCTAAGTGTACTCTAAAGGGAACATCCTTACATGGAAGATGAAGGTGCCACACTGATCATGAAAGGCAAAAGCATGACCTTCAGACAGTCACAGAAGGAAGTTCATGTGATGAGAAAGCCATACGTTAAGACCATTTAAAACATTTCTATATGCACAAAAGTTTTAGGAGATTAAAATAACAAAAGGGAGCAGCTAGCTTGACAGGGAGTTTAAATTTTGGCATCTGGATACCTGTGGCAGGGCCGAATGGAAGGCCATTCGTTCCCTTCCATCTCAGAAGACAAGGGTGAGTAAGAGAGGGCAGAGAACACGTGGAGTGGTGAAGCTCGCTGCGGCTACGCAGAGAGCTCTAACCACACTAGGCTTGCACAGAAGACCCACAGTGATCCTCAGAGTCAAACAGTGCTTCAGCAGACGTTGGGAGGAAACAATGAGACATTAAGACGGAGCAAGGACACAGCCACAAGATGGCACATGCTTCCATGCCCTCCGCAAAGTCTAAGCTAGGTTTTTTGGTTTTGTTTTTTAATGAGAAAACCAGAAGAACAGAACAAAAACAAACAGGAAAAAATAAAAAAAGAAAGAAACCAAAGAAACTCCGTTAGTAACACAATCAAGTGAGGGAATTACCAGTACAGCAGCAGTCTGTTCAACCAGCGCCGGCCGGCCTGCTGCGCAGCTCAGGGTAAAGGGCACCGCATACTGCGGCGTGATGGTGGCTACTTGAGGGTGGAGAGTTGCTACCATTAGTGGTGTACAGCTTCCCTGAAATGTAGATTAGGCAGGTGAGTGAATAAACACCGAGGCAGGTTATCTGGGTTCAGACGGGTTCGCATCCCCCCACGTTACCACTGACATGAGCTCATTTCCTACCACCTAAAAGCACATGCCAACACAACCTTTCCTTTTTAGCTGTGAGTGGCTTTATCCCACTAAGCCAAAAGTCAATGATATCAGGTAAAAAGAGGAATAGGAATCCGTCTTGGACCAGATTCAGAACATCCTATAAAACATAGGCAATTTCATTTATGAAGAAATCTTCCTTCTCACAAAATAAGTTTTTGGATTTCAGAATTTCTTGTATGTTGTGGAGCACAAACATTTACATATGGAATTCAAAGTGTAATGTTGTATACTATACAAATCCTTCATGATTTTGTCTATGACTTTAGTTTCTCAATCATCTGAAAAATATAACATTTTAAAGTTTTCTACTAAACACACAGAATGAAAGATTATAAATTTGAGGAGGTATACTAATATGAATGAAACATTTTACAATAAAAAATTCTGTGTACTACCGTGACCATTTCTCAATGTACAAAATGTCATCTCTACAAGTCTAAAGAGATAATGGGAGAGTTTAAAAGACAGGAATAAGTATTCTGTTTTGTTAGAGATATTTCATTTTAAGATGTCTGAATCATGAGCAAGAAAGATCTTATAGTCAAAGCAAATACCACTTTTTTTTTTTTCAGGACAAAGTATTTGATTCTCAATAGTGCTTCAGCAATACTGCATGCGCTGTTCCGGCTTTTACCTGTGTGAGTACTCCTGACTGGATCTGTAGTGGCTGAGCAGCGGGCGCTTGGGGTACAATTGGCACAGCATTATCCATCCTCACAGGGAATCCAGAATGTTTTGTTGTTGCTTGTAGCCCAGCTGGTGAAGAAAACATGAGAGTTAAACCACTTTGCTGGGTCTAAACATACTGTGGGTCATACTGTGTGGGAGGGGTCTGTTAGCTTTTCCTCGCTGCTCAGTTTAATTCTAGACACTTATGACAAAGCCTTTCCACTCACAAAAGATACCACAGTTAAGAAAAGGAGGCTGCTCCCTTCAAGTTAAATTAGTGGAAGGCATTTAATATGGGGAAGGCTGGCTTAAGGGATATAAACTCTTCCTGTTGCAATACTTATTACATTCCCATTTTCAGTATAGGCAAAAGCCAGACAACCTCCACTCTTAAGTCACATTACACAGTTCACTAGGGGAATGGGTGAGGAAGAAAGTGCTTTCATACTGTAACCTCTCAAGAACAGAGAACTGAATATCACTCAATACTTTATACTGTTATCCTCTTGTGTAGAATGACTTAAAGGGCATTTTTCTCCTCAAAACCTAGCTCAAAAATTAGTTACATGTCATAGCTAAAGATAAAAGTTAAAAAACAAAAAACAAAAAAAGTGAAGTCAACAGCAAAGAAGCAATGTGGCCTAGAGTAAGGCAGCGCCGGCCTCTGAGCCCAGGTCTCCCTGAGGAAGAGGCTCTACCTCTCCTAGTCACAGCAGCCAGGAGAGTGAGCTGCTGCTGTGAAGAGTGTGCGTCTGACTCACCRACTCACTACGCTTTTGGCATAAACAGTGTTTGCTGTAATTGGCACTGCCCGTTTAGGGGAGAAGGCCCCACACGGCTCTTCCTGTCAAGCCTACAGAGCCCAGGGAGATTCCTGCACACCTCCCTTCCCGACAGTACTCTCACCAGAGTTTACACTCTGTCCTGCCTCCCTCCTGTCTATTATGCCTGYAATTTTGCCAAGTGAAGACACGGCATTTTAATTAGAAGACTCCTAAGCTCTGGCCAATCCTAACCCCTCTCTGCCTCTTCCTTCACTCCAGCAGTATCTTCGCATGGAGCCCCTAGTAGTACGACCCTGTGATCTTCCTGCTTCCCTCTTTCAAATGTGAGACTACAAGGTGTGTGCCACCCTTCCTGGCCAACTCCGAACATTATTACGGAGTGCCGGGTGAGCATATTACTGCTATTTTCATTCAGTCTTTCAATTTTCTGTTAGTAATTTATGAGGAATTTAGGAACAAGCTGTGATTAAGAAAAATGTATTCTAGAAAAATTCAAAGACAGAATAGTAAAATCAAATTTAAAACTTTTGAAGACATTAAAATTTAAAGATATTAAATTTGAAGATATTAAGATRTAAAAGTTGTCAGCCATGCGGCCTGTATCCAGTAGGAAAGCTAAGCCCCCCAAAACTCTTGTCTATAGTCTCTGGACAATGACTAATAGTGACTATGTTGTATATCAGCTTCCCAAAACTTGTAGGGAGTTACGAACCAGACTCTGGGAGCAAGGCTCACTGCAGAAGCTCATCTATGGCTCCCAGGGTGACATAAGGGGACAAGATTAAGGACTAGCCAGCCCTGGGCACATCCGCACTATACTGGGCAACTGCAACAGTGTGGAAAGGAGGTTACAGCACTGACTTCTAAGTGCCTGGCTGCGCTGGCTTAGGCTGAAGCACAGCAGTGTGGCTAAGTTATGACTAGATGGTTCTTTCTACCACAAATAAAGCAAAGACTGAAAAGGGGCATTCATTTGTCTGGAATCCTAAGCTTAGAGAACAGGAATTATTTTTGTTATCTTTATTTTTCTGAATTTAGTACTTTAAATATAGAGAAGTAGAGAAATGTAGGAAGAAGGTTAGAACTGCCTGATACTCSTAAGTATAGCCATTTTGTAAAGATGAGTGAGCAGCAGCCTGAAGGAGAGGGCTGTGGGGTAACACCAGCTCACGGCTGAGGTTGGTAGGTAACCAACAACTGGATACACTAACCCTGAAAGGCAGTATGGAATATTTCAATATATCTGTGATGATAACCCCACTGCCTAGGTTCTAATTGTTCTACCATAAACTACTAGACTACTTTTGGCATAAGCAGGTCTCATCATTATTAAAATGGGYTGGTATGACCCACCTCCTAGAGCCATACATAAGGATACACTGACACCTGTCAAGGACTGTGGGGCACATAAGATAATGGGCTTCAGGTATCACCATCATTACCTTCTCATCCAAATGTTTTTAAATCTGTTCTATAGCCCCTCGGGTTATTTAGACTTCTTAAACTGAAAGGTCCGCCCCCCACCCACTTATATTTATCAAATTATACCAAAAGGAGTTCTCCCACACTCCCCATACTGCCTCAGTTTACATTTTGTTCTGTTAAAGAACTCAAAAGTTCTTTTGTTATTTTGACTCAGTATCACCTGAAAAGTGGCAGAGAATCTCAGAATCTTACATTAGAAAATCGTTCCCACAGAATTTACTTTAGAAAGGGTGGGAAGAGGGATAGCTAATTTGCTACAGTCTATAGACGAAATCAGTTTGTGACAACCCAAAGTACAGAATCTACTGATAGGAGGCATATATAGGAAATAACTTGGTAGGTTAGGCTAAGTTTGCATTACGGATTGTGAATCTGCTCCTCCGCTCTCCCTGCGGTCTCTCCCTGGTTTACACCGCTATCGCTCTCCCGGCCTCCCGGTAAGCTCTCAGTCTCCCCCAGCCCCTCATTTCCTTCCGCTTGCTCCGACTCTGTCAGAAACCAAACAAACAAAAGTCACAATCAATAAGTAACTTAAGTAAAAACGTAAAAATGCTACCTGCTTCTATATAAAATGCCGAGAAGCCTGGATCCTGGTTCATTCCCATATGGATACCGAGCTTCTCTTTCTTTTTTCAAAATTAAGAGTTTCAATTTGTCTACAGAGTAGCGGGTTTCATTACAGCACCCTCAGACACGCGATGACATTTGGTCTCATTCATTCCCTTTCCTAGTATCCTGTCCCTCCCGACTCTCGGCAGGCAGTTCTCTTCCCTCTCCCAGTTAGTTCCTGTGAAGGTTTATATAGGCTCAGCCCAGGGAGTGGCACTATTAGAAGGTGTGGCCCTGTTAGAGTAAGTGTGTGACTGTGGGTGTGGGCTTTCAGACCCACTTCCTAGCTGCCTGGAAGTCAGGCTTCTCTCGGAGGACAGCAGATGAAGATATGGACCTCTCAGCTCCATGTTCCCACCCTGATGATACTGAACTGAACCTCTGAACCTGTAAGCCAGCCCCAATTAAATGCTCTTATAAGGACTGTCTTGGTCATGGTGCCTGTTCACAGCAGTAAAACCCTAACTAGGACAGGCCCTCCTCAGCTTTCCAATTACATGTTCTCCATTAGCCCATTTCCACGCCCCTTAAGATCTCCTCCTCCCCTGCCACAATCCCCTTTCTGATTCTATGACCTACACACAAGCATACATACACACACACACACACACACACACACACACACACACACACACGCTCACACACGCATGGTCACAGAATGCACAATTAAATCCAAGGCCCATATATAAGAAAAAACTACATATTACATATAAGAAAAATTACATATAAGAGAAAACATGGTATTTGTTATCTGAGTCTGGCTTGTTTATTGTTTTTACTGCTACTTGGTTTTGGAAGCAAGTGTCTTTCTCTAACACCCAACTAGCTCCGCAGTCCTCCTGCTGGGATTACAGGCGTGAGCCACTACACCAGCTTGACACTGACTTCCTAGGGGAAAGCTAAGTGTGCTGTCAGAAAAGACTCAAAATAATTTAACCTTCCAAATAGCTTACCAAAAGAACCAACACACATTTCTAAAGTTTTAGGGGGGAAAAAGGAATTATTGCAAAACAATAATGAAAATTAAGGAAACATGGAACTCTGAAAATTAATCTTATTGGAAGATGGCATTTGGAGACTATGAATCACAGGCTTCAGCACATGTCTCAATGCCTTCCCTACAAGTGCTTCCTTTTGTAGAATTTTTCAGTTCAAAAAATACTAATCTGCATGACTGAAATTTTTAGTTTCTATATTCTTAACTATGTCCTATAATAAAGTAACATTTTACTTTATTTTAAAATGAAATGAGATTAGAGTCAACATATAACAATTCTGATTATAGCAATTTAAAGGTGTTTTATTCTATATACTATGATGTATATGCTTACACAAATATTTTCATTTAAAGGAAACAAACACATTATAAAGCAACTCAGTCAGAAAAATCAATGAAAAGGGAAAAATCTGCTTTRTGACAGCTCCCAATTTCAGTCATCTACATCATCAGAGTTTAAACTTGTCAAAGATCAGAACTGAACAACTAGCTCTCCTAGAGCAGGCAAGTGCAGTAAGACACTACAGACAGAGGTGTGTCTGTACTTACTCTGAAAAGCAGGTGGGCAGACTATGAACGTCTGCTGGAATGGGTCTGTCTGAGTACAGATCTGGGTGGTTCCAGGCTGTAAGGAAACACCCTGCTGGGCAACTCCAGGAACTGGCGCTGCTGAAGATGGGTACAAAGCCGATTGGTAGTTTAGCAGTGAGACATCTGAATTAGCCAGAGAAAGAGTAGCAGCCGCTGCAGTAGAGCTAGAAGCTAGAACACTGGCCTGAAAACAGAAAGATTACACACAGGCAGTATTAGAAGATGGAAGTAAACAATATATACATATTCTTCATTGTTTTATTTTGTTTTTCCAGACAGGGTTTGTCTGTGTACCCAARGCTGGTCTAGAACTCACTTTGTAGACCAGGCTGGCCTTAAACTCACAAGAGATCCACCTGTATCTTTTCCTTTCCAAGTGCTGGGACTAAAGGCACTTGCCACTACTCAAACACCTGCCCTCCTGGCCCTCAAAAATTTTTTAAAGAAAAGCTTTTGARGCTGAGTTTCATGTAGTTCAGGCTGGCACCAAACCCCTTATATATCCAAGAGTGACATTTGACCTTTTGATCCTCCGGTCTCTGAACCACCCTTGCTTTATGTGATGCAGAGGATATAATGCAGGACCACTGTGTGTGCTAGCAAGCATGCTGCCAACTGACCTAGTCCCTAGCCTTAAAAATAAAAATTAAAACAGAACAAAAGGTTTGTTTACTTTGTTTTTGTTTTTTTTAAAACAAGGTCATCCTATGTAGTTCTGGAAGGCCTAGAATTTATTATGGAGACCAGGCTGGCCTAGACCTCAGAGATCTGTCTACCTCTGCCTGGAATTAAAGATATGCAGCACTACATTCAGTTTCACATCCAGCTTTAAAAAAACAAAACAAAACAAAACAAACGGCATTTACTTATTTATTGCAACATGTGCAAGTGATGTCAAAGGACAATGTGAGGAAGGCTCAGAGTTCCCCTCCTACCATATGGGCTCTGGAAGTCACTCGGGGTGGGGCATGGCAGCAAGCACTTATGATGATAAGCCTTAATCATGATGATAAGTCCAGAACAAAACTTTAAAAATGTAATGTTAGCTATCTTTGAAATAACTCTCTACTTAAGTTTTCCAGGGCTAGGGACAGCTCAGTAATACAGTGTTGTCTAGCAAACCAGAGGTCTGGGATTCAATCTCCAGAACCAGAAATAAGCAACAAGAAAATAATACTGTGAAGGTGAGTGAGCATATAACGAGCGACAAATGGTTACGCTGGTGCTGTGCCAGGGCTGGTGCTGTGCCAGGATGTGCTTCAGARGAGATCCCACTGAAACTCATACGCACTCACATTCTCTTAAAAAGTAGACAGACCACACTAAGAAACTGAGCTTACATTTTGAGAGACAATAATAGATTTCTCTTATTAGCAAGCAAATATAATACCACTTTTTCTTGAGATTTATTTAATGTATATGAGCACACTATAGCTGTCTTCAAACACACTGTAAGAGGGCATTAGATCCCAATACAGATGGCTCTAAGCCACCATGTGGATGCTGGGAATTGAACTCAGGACCTCTGGAAGAGCATCCAGCGCTCTTAACAGCTGAGACATCTCTCCAGCCCCAACAATACCACCCTTTAAAGATCATTAGTCAAAGAACCCTCAAATGAAATAAAATCCTATTGAAAAAGAGTAAGTTACTTGATTAAGCTTAGTAAAACTAGCGGCAACAAGTAATTCAATATTTGGAGCCCATGTACACTAAGTCTTATAAGGACATGRAGTAGGTCCTGTATTTAAATGCTGTCAGCATATGACTGGCAGGTATGTCTAGTTGGTCTTTATTATGTTTGCCAAGTAGRAAATTCTTTTTTTCCTAATAGAGAAGACTGAATCCAAAACTGATGATTATAATTACACATACATAATACTTATAAGTGTGGGCATGTGTGTTCCACAGTCTGATGACAACTTTTGGAAATTAGTTTTCTACCATGACTTTTCAAGATCAAACTGAAGTCACCAGGCCTGCATGGCAAGTACTTTTACCTGATGAGCCGTCTTGCCCAGGCCCTCATACAGAAAATGCTTAAGAAGCAACAGAAATACCAACACAAGGACTGGTCTCTCTTACGGCCTCTGCCCCACTTAGGCTCACGTTCCTCCCCCCCCCCCCCCCAGTACCTGGTTGTGCACTGTGCTGAGCTGGTTGCTGAAGCTCATGGTGAGGTTTGTGCTTGTATTTGGAGCAACATGTGTGGTGAAGGGGCTCTTGATCTGACTCACTGTGTCATACATGTGCACCCTCCGCTTGCAGATCTCCATGTTCTGGAAACAGGACTTAACACTGAAAAAGATTAGAAATTCACTAAATGAATGCTGCTGTTTAAACAACAAAAAACTCAAGACAAACAAGAAACAAAGTATTTGTTTCCAAATACTTTCAGAAAAAAAGAACTAAGGGTTTTTATAATAACAACAAGAAAAATAGCTCTCTTGAAGTCCCACAACTTTTCAGAAAGAAAAGCATCAGTGAGTCAATACATGGGCACCAAAATTACTGCTAACCTGATAGTTCCCTTCTTAAATAAGATGGCAGCTCAACCAAGAGCCACACCGTGGCCCAAGCCCCAGAGTATCCCACACTCACTGGTTACTGTGTGGAAAGTCCAGAAGGTGAGTCATTGTCACAAACTGGTGGTTAAGAGTTTTCAGAGGCGTGATTCTCTTATCTGCATCGATCGTCAGCATTTTCTTTAGGAGATCAATGTACTCTCTCCGATCTGCTTTCTCTGCCAACATGTCTGTTCCCTCTAAGTCTGTAGACATATTTACCTTTGGAAGCAAAGAAAATTAGAAATATTTTATTTCTTGACTTAAATAGATTAAGAACTTACTGTGGAAAAAAAAAAAAAAAAACTTACTGTGTCTGCTTTTCTCTCCTAACAAGAGAAAGCAGATATTTAACATAAGCATTTTAGAAGAGAGAAAACTGGGGAAATTAATTACAGAATAATAATTTCCACAGGAGGAAATGCTCTGCCTATGTGGTACAACAGTGCCTAATTGATTCTTGGCATTAAAATCTTGAAAGACGTTCAGCAAAAAGATGTCTGTTATTATTGAAGAATACAAGTTTCTATTATTGAAGATTAAATGGCATAGTACAAAGTATTTAACTTTGGAATACAGTAAGCAGTCTGATTGTGGAAGTCAAACCCAGGGTGTGGGCCGCAGCAGCAAGCACCCTTACTCATGATGGGGCCAGCTTGTCAGCTCAAAACAAAACTTTAAAATGTAATGTTAGCTATCTTCATTAGCTAACATAATAAGCAATAAGTGTGAGCTCTTATACAATTACTTATTCAGTAGAGAAAAATGAGACAAGAAAGAAACCTTTATAAATATYCCTCTAAAATAACAAGATCAGTAAGCAAAAGCACAGGAGAAACAGACACATGCTGTCATGTTTCAGATTTTAGATCCTGAGGATTTCAGAATATTTATAGCCAAGCGTGGTAGCTTTAATCCCAGCATTCAAAGGCAGAGGCAGGTGGATATCTATGAGTTTGAGGTCAGTCTAGTCTACAGAGTGAGTCTAGACTCACTAGTAGACTATCCTCTGGACAGACCTCCAGAGCTACATGGAGAAACCCTGTCTAGAAACAAAACAAAGCAAAACAAAAACAACAATAAAAAAAGAATTTGGAATATCTGCATAGTCATCAGTTTAACAACCCTAACCCAAAAATCCCAACTCTGAAACCTTCAAAATTTGAAAGGTTTTTTAATACTTGGTGCTTAAAGAGCTACAGATTTGAGAAAATCTTCCAGTTTTATGATGTTTGGATTAAGAAAACTCAAATAGAAGTATCTTCAAAGTATCCTGTTGAGGTTTGGTCTATTGCTATGCATTATAATGCTAAATTCTATTCCCTATAGTCTAGGCCTACAAGCTTTGGTTGAACAGACCTAGTTCCTTGTTAAATAAAAGTGACTGCAGCCAATAACTGGAGAGATTTGAGAGGAATGAGGAAGGAAGAGGGAGCCAAGGTGAGGGGAGAGGAACCATGAGCTCGTGACCAGGAGAAACAGCAAGTATCTAGGGTACACTACTGGAGAGGTAGCCAGGCCAGCGATTAGCAGAGTAGACTAACTCTAGCAGTTAGTGACTACTAAGTTGTCAAAGGTGACCCCCAGTAATTGTCAAAGCCAAATAAAATAACCGGGGTCTGAGTCTTATTTATTTGTCAGCTACTCAGGGATAAACTTAGATTGTTAGTATCCACTATTAGGATTCAGATGTTCTTTTGAGACAGGCTGACTTCATGACAGGTTTTAAATTGACAGTAGAGGGAAAACCCAAGGCTTTAGGAAGCTAGTCAGAAACTAGAAAGTGCCCAACCACCTAGCCTGAAGCAAGGACAAGGGGTCAGCAAGTTTCCAGATCTCCCTGTAGCAGGTCCCAGCCCCCACACCCAAACCCCCCTGCATCTTAGTAATGGAATGTCCTCGAAGATGGAGTAAGATAAAGGCCACCTACCCTGACTTCCTTAGTGATGACTTCCACCCCCCATGCCCCAGGTAATGGAATGCCCTTAGAGATAGAGTGAGATAGAGGTCACCTACCCTGGCCCCCTAACGTGCTTTAAATCTAGCCTGCGAGCTCATCTGGATCTCTCTCCATTTTGGAATGAGGGACCCCTGCATGCTGGTCTTCTGCTTTTGCATACTATTTGAGTCTGAGGTATCATTCTTCGGTGAACAACAGACCCTTACACTTTTAACACATGGCAAAATATTAGCACATATAGTTATCAAAAATGTCACTAACAAAGCATCATATAAACCTCTTTGAAGCATGTCACACRTACCTGAGCCATGTCATCTAAACAGTTAAAAATGTACTTCCGAGCTTCTTTTGACTTTATTCCAGTCTCCAATTCATGTTCTTCAGGTGTCTATAAAACATCAATTTTTTTAAAAACTCTACATTATTTTCATATTGTTAATTTAATCTGAAGCCAGAATACTGAGATACAGTGTCAACTACAGAAGGCAAAGATAGCAACCTGAAAATCTTGCAGTGGAGAGGTGTGATCTTACTAATAGACGCGGGTGGTGTGATCATGCTGCCCAGCACTGAAGGTCAGGTAAACAGGTTATTCTCTTAGAGCTTCTTGGACATGGACGCCATGTCCAATACTAACTGTTTAGTAGGCTCAGAAGCAGAGTATCATGAGGTTACTTGATTTCTCACACTGAAGGAGAAGGCTCAGAATTAGACTCTTATTTCTGGAAACCTCTAAGGCCCGAGTGTGAAGAGTTAAAAGTGAGATCTCTGTGGCAGCCATTACGACCCTTCCCTAGTTACTTACTGAGCACTGCTCTCCAATTCCCYTCAGCTACTGATCCTAATTATGCAGCACAGCCTCAGCCAGTTGAACTGGCTTTATTATCTTGATTTTTACCCAAGCATAAGGCTAAACATATAAAAATAAGTTTTCAAGGGGTTCTCTCCTACAAACATACTCTCCACCACTTTCCCTCCTTTAAGTCAAGAAATTATTCACTAAAATCTAAATTTAAAGTTGGGGTAGGGGTACAGAAATGAGCTGTACAGTAGGAAGACATACCTTAAGCCTCCATAGTGGGTACCCCAAATTAGGATCTCTGTTGAAAAACCTGGTTGTTTTTGTTCCGGCACTGAGAAGATATTCAGCTGGCAGGCCTTGTGTTTGTGAAATATAACGAATCTGAAACATCAAAACCATCAAACATCAATTTCAAGTGGAAAAAAATTATCAAAAGCTTTTACACTGAAATGATTAACTCTGGCCAGAAAAGGGGCGTGTCATGAAGAAATTAACTCTCTGACCAACACAATTGAACTGCACCTGTAAACAATCTATACAGAGGAAGCACAGCCATAGGAATACCCAAATATTTACTTAGTAACTTCCGTAGTAAAGTACTATTTTAAACAAAACTCAGTTTTGAAATATTTTTAGTGCAATCTTTTTTCTCTTATATCAGACTTTTAATAAAAAGTTGCAAAAAACAAAACAACAAAAAACCCTAGATTTGTAGAACAGAGCAGAGAGTCTCCAGTTCAGAGTAAGTAATGAAGAGCCAAGGGCAGGGCAAGAGCAGTGGGAAGCCGGGGTGTGGCTGGGAGGTGCTGAGAACAGTCAGTCGTGCAGCCAATTATGTGCACGTCACATGTTTAAACCACGTGGGAACTGTGGCACTGCTAGAGCAATGGTTCCAGGTAAGAGCACTTGCTGCTCTTGCAGAGGATCTGGGTTCAGTTCCAGCACCCACAGGGCATTTTACAACTGTTAACTCCAGTTCGAAGGGACCTGGGCCTCCACTGGCACATGTGGTTTACAGACATACATGTAGGCAAAACACTCAAGCTATATTAATTTAAAAAGAATTTATCAATTGTATTATGCAGTTATCAGCATGTAGTTTTTCTTAATGTTTTTCTTATTCTACATCCTGTGGGAGGACAAACAACATTTTTGACTCATCAATGAGTTCTTACACTAACCCAAACAGAATGGCTGTCCTGGATGAATCAAAGACCCTAAATGTAAGAACTTGGAATTATAATGCTGTCCAAAGAAAACTAATAGGGAAGCTGTGTGATACTAGATTTTTTTCAATTATTTCTTGGATATAATACCAAAAAGTACAAAGGAAGAAAAAACAGGCAAACTAGGCTTCAAAGTAAAAAATATTTGTTTACCGAACACCATCATCAATCTGAAAAGGAGCCCGCAGAATGAAAGGAGGCATGGGAAAATCCCATTGGCAATGATTAATACTTAGAGTAGAAAGAGTTACAACTTAGCAACTAAAAACCAACAACCACAGTAAAAAAAAATCGGCAATGAACCTACACAGACATAAACTATCCAAATGCTCAAGAAGGGCATGGAGAAGGATGTCCAGCACCACTGACTATTAGGGAAATGCAAATCTAAATAACAACATAACATACTCACAAAGATAGCTAATCTCAGAAAAAGCAAAACTATATGTCTATCTGGGAAGAACTAAAACACTCAGGTACTGCTGGTGAAATGTTGAGGCCNGAACACCATCATCAATCTGAAAAGGAGCCCGCAGAATGAAAGGAGGCATGGGAAAATCCCATTGGCAATGATTAATACTTAGAGTAGAAAGAGTTACAACTTAGCAACTAAAAACCAACAACCACAGTAAAAAAAAATCGGCAATGAACCTACACAGACATAAACTATCCAAATGCTCAAGAAGGGCATGGAGAAGGATGTCCAGCACCACTGACTATTAGGGAAATGCAAATCTAAATAACAACATAACATACTCACAAAGATAGCTAATCTCAGAAAAAGCAAAACTATATGTCTATCTGGGAAGAACTAAAACACTCAGGTACTGCTGGTGAAATGTTGAGGCCYCTGTCCAAACTATTTGGCAGCCCTTCAGAAGGGTAAATACTGTTACTCTGTGACCTAGCAACTCCACTCCAAGCTATATATGCAAATGCAGGATCTTGCTCATTTGGTGGAATAATTACCCAGCGTGTATAAGGCTGTATGTAGCACGATGAAACCAAAGGGGAAAAGAAGGAAGGAAGGACGGACACTGGACACTTGCTCAGTGTTCACAGAAGCACTGCTCACACAGGCGAACAGCGAGCCTCCTGTGCACTGCTGCTAACCGGTGGGTAAACGAGACATGGTGTGCACACACAACGGAACATCAGTGAACCATAAGAAGTGATGCTCTCATACAAGTAAAGTATGTTTGTCACAGAATAGCACACTTCCTATGTGATGAATATTTATGATATGTCAGAGTAGGCAGATTTACATAGAGAAAAAATAGATTAGTACTTGTATAGAGCTAAGAGGAACTGAAAAGTTTGGAGGATAAAATTAACAGCTAATAGATTCTAGATGTCATCGAATGACAGAATATTCTAAAATTGATAATGGTTGTGCATTCCTGTAAACACACTAAAATAACCATCCATCTTTACACTTCAAWTGGTTGTATGTAAATTCAAACTCTATAACACTATTTTTATAAAAGCAAACAAAAAGCATCTTAGCTGGACCCTGCTATATGACTCCTTTTGTATTGCTCAGATGGACCAAAATAATCTATTCCAACTCCTGCTCGCCAGCAGCATCCTATGTATTTGGCCCAGGCGAACTACTTCCTCCTACCTCCCATCAACAGATTACACAAGCTTACACAAGGACCGCATCCTTTTCTTTACCAGGGAAGCTCTGATTACTATCACTGCTTCTGAATCCAGTTGTATGTGTTTCCACTTCCTAGGAACGTTATGCCACTTGAACTGGTGCCACACGCTAGTTAGACTAGGAACTACATTCCTGGAGGCTCTAATTGCTTGGAGCAGGATCCACAAATCCCCTCAAGACGTGGGGAAACAAAAACAAAGCGTGTATATTTGGTGGGCAGAATCTACAGCTTCCATTAGATTCTCAAAAGTGTTTAAAAAGGACCAAGAACGTCCTGATTCGGTCGAGATCATGAAAGCACATCATCTTCTATCCCTCGTACTTTTTTCTTGTAGATTAAAACACCAGTTTGTTTCTTGCAAGGTAGGAAAGATTAAAAACTTACAAAGCACAACATAACTGGTTACTCATGAACAACCTATTTCATAACTCATTCCAAGTTGGTTCAAAAAGGAGACAGTTCAAGAGTAAGAGAAAAGAAAGTTTTACCTTTTTACCTTCTAATTACAAGTAACTATTTCTCAAACACAAACAAACAAACAAGAACATATGTATCCATAAACTGGTGAAATTGAAGTCTTTATAATATTGTGTAGTTTTGTTTTTTTTTTTAAGAACAAGAAATGGGAATCAAATTATTTCCACAGACAAGCTTTCTTGAATGATGAACCAATTTCTTTAGAAACAGTAGCTCGTCCTACACAGTAACATTATTTTCTCAGTTCATCAGTCAGTGGCACACACCTGAATCAATCCCATCCAGGACTTGGAGAGGCCAGAGGGGAAGGAGTTCAGRGCCAGTCTCCACAGCGCAGTAAGTTCAGAAGCTGTTTCCTAACTCAGACGGCGGCTCAAAGAAAACCTGTCAGAAGAGAGCTAATGTGCAGTGCAGCCTTCAGGGCCTAACGTGTAACGAAGTAACGCAAGCTCTGAACAGGCCGAAGTTACCCAAACTACCCGAACTCCAGGTGAGCGCTACTTTATTTCCATCTCTGCACTCATGAGACACAGGTGACTAAATCAGAGTCAGTCAGTGCAGAGCTAGAAGAATGCCAATCACAATCCAATTATTGCCTATTGGAAATAAAGTGCTTGTTTATCACAGATGARAACATTAACTCTAGACTAAAAGGGTGGGAGTGGAAAAAATGTTTTTTGTTTTCAAGACAGGGTTCCTCTGTATAGACCTAGGTATTCTGGAACTCACTCTATAGACCAGGCTAGCCTAGAACTCAGAGATCCACCTGCCTCTGCCTCCCAAAAGCTGAGAATAAAGGTGTGAGGCACCATTGCCTGGCCCCAAAACAAAACAAAATCTTCAGTAACAATTAGACTCCCTTTCTTCTGTCTAAAGACATTGCGATAATACTTCTTTCTCTATAATCTACTGTACTAGGTACTACAGCTGACCAACCCTTGAGTTGGTCACAAAGTTAATGTACCAATGCTCCATCCTGTATTATGGTCACATATCTCCTCCAAACCAATGTTGGGTTTTCATCTCTTTCACATGTTAAAAGAGTGCACTGGCACTGAAGCTTCATCTCCACCCTGATCTGGATCCCCAAACTTAATTGCTACTCACCTAGTGTTAGGCAGAAACCTTACCAAAACTATAAACAGGTGATTAACACACAGCACAGGAGATCAAGTTTTTCTAGCTATTAACAAGACAGAGGGCTTATTGTCATGCAGTCTTTTAAGTGGATGCTCACCACCTTTTGCGTTCAGTTTATCAACAGCAAGAAGCTACAAAATGGCTACACTTCCACAGTAGACACCAAGTTAGGGTTTAGCCCCGCACTGTCATATTTGAGTTTCTGTTTAAGAATGGCTCAGGCCTTTAATCCCATCACTCAGCCTAG
Organism: Apodemus speciosus; assembly: GCA_002335545.1. Taxonomy (NCBI): domain Eukaryota; kingdom Metazoa; phylum Chordata; class Mammalia; order Rodentia; family Muridae; genus Apodemus; species Apodemus speciosus. The sequence continues at coordinate 105,289 of BDUI01004708.1, forward strand.
TCTACAAAGTCACAGTGAATCTTAGGGCTAGGCAGAAAGACCAGGTCTCCAAAACAAAAACAAAAACAAAAATCAAAAATCAAAAAAACAACAGGGCGGTGTGCTGCCACCCTGCGAAGCGCCTGACACTGACAATGGCCGAGCTTGGTGAAGCGGACGAAGCCGAGTTACAGCGCCTGGTGGCCGCCGAGCAGCAGAAGGCGCAGTTCACTGCGCAGGTGCATCACTTCATGGA
>BDUI01004709.1:7914-23600 GCA_002335545.1 Apodemus speciosus
GCCTGACAGGCAGATGTGAGTCCCAGGAGTAGGCCCCAGGCTGCAGCTCCGATTCTTTGCTTGCTGCCATGATGCGAACAAACACGTTTCACTCGCCACTGCCCCGCCCTTTCTGACGTGCTGAACTCTCTGAAACCATGAGCCAAAATGGCCCTCTCCTCTCTAAGGTTGTGTCTGTCATCACTGTGACTTACAAGTCGCCAATGTAATGCCAATGTGGTATCTCTGCCCTGGAGGTCAAAGCAGCCTGACCTCTGGCCTTTCAAACCTCACATTTTGTTGGAAGCGTTTGTTTGTTGGTTTTTGTTGTTGTTGTTTTCTTTCCTTTCCTTTCTTTTCTTTTCTTTTCTTTTCTTTTCTTCTTTATTTCATACCCCTCTGCCTTGATACAGGTTCCACATTCCCCACAGGCTACACTCACCTCGAATCTCACTCACAACGTTTGACAATTAAGAAGACAAGGTTTTGTGGTACCCGACCCCTGGCTGCTGCCGGCCTCCCACTGCAGCGAAAATGACAGGTACTACCATGTGACCCAAGCAGAGGGGGCTTGGTGGAAGTGGGCTGCCTCACGTAGCATACAGAAAAGACTAGAAGGCCCGGCAGCAGGATTAGAGTCCAGTGAGAGGAGCCATACTTCCCGCAGGCCTCTCTCAGCACCCCTGTGGAGGAAATGTGCTAGACTGTAAGAGATTAAAGAGACCAGGCCCTGGACGAAGAAGCCAGATGGCCTGACATGGTGAAATGGGCAGCACTCGGCCCTGCTGAGAGAGAGATTGTCTCCAAGTGCTGGGGCAGCACGTGCCTGTGGCTTAGCCAGCTAGGGGTGCTTTAGCACTAAGTACCCTAAAGTGGGAGCTTAAATAACAGCAACGTCTAGACACTCAAGAGTGGAAAGCAGAGCAGCGACTGATTTGGTTCAKGGTGAGGGATCCTCTTTCTGTCCCTCTCGTTATGTATGCAAAGGACAAAACAGGTAAATTCTGGGCCCTGCAAAACATGATTGGCACAACTGAGAGGCTAAGAAAGATGATCGAATAACCTCTGAAAGATGAGAGGAGCGGAGACCACTGAGCGGGGGTGGAGCCTGACTCTGTCCTACTGACCACTGACAAGTTCTTGGGCYTCTTTCAGCTCCATTTCCCTTCCTGCCTTCTGCTTGGAACAGAGACCTTGTGTATGGAATGGCAGCATGGCCCCAGCACACCACAGTCAGGTGATGGAAGKGACTGGCCTCCATCTGGCTCGAGAGCCTGGCTTGTGCAGTCAGGACAGGTCGAGTGCCAGGGCCTCCGGAAAYAAGTCCAGCCACAGCCAGAGGCCTCCGTGCTGGGCGCTTTGCACTGACATCACCAGAGGACAGGCTACTCTGATCCTACTTTAATTACTCTTCCCAGGCCAAGGCTCTGGCCTCTTGGTGTTCAGTCCCCCCTGTGGGGATACAGGACTTGCTTGCCAAGCAAAGCTAGCTTGGGCAAGTTCGGGCAGTCACAACTGACAGCTGCCCGAACGGTGGTGCTCACKGAAGCCTGCACCTGTGCGATGCCATGTGACTCACAGGAGAGCAGTGACTGGCGAGAGAGTCCCGGTGCTGGGTGCTGGTGCTGGGTGCTCCCATGTGTCTGGGGCAGGACGGCAGGAAGGTAGGCCTCTGTTCATTAGAATCCTGAACCCCACGTGGTATCCACTCATGCCCTTCTTCAGCCTCCGTCTCCATTACCTTGCTCAGCCTCCACTGGCATTGGTCCCCAGGGCCTCCCCCAACTCCTCATCTCTACCTCTGGTCACGCTGCTATCCCCCCCCCCACACACACACACCACTGCATTGTGCCTCTGGACCTTAGGCCCTCCCCACCCCTGCCAACAGTCTCACCAGCTCCTCTCTCAATTAACTCCCCTCCTCCAACCCACACAAACTTCCTCTAAGACAGACAGATGCCCTTGATGGCTGCTTGCTATCTGTCTACACAATTCTATTCTGGTCTTYGTCCTGTCACGGCACAAGTCAATTATGCATCATGTCTGTGTGCCCCACACACCCGAAATACCACRGCATCATCTACACCATGAAGCCCCTAGCACGGAGGCTGGAACACACTGACTGCTCAGCTAAGTGAGAAAGAAAGTAAGCTAGGATACGGGGTTTCCCTCAGCGACAGAAAGGGCACACTGCTGTTAGCTGAAGGAGGAGAGTATCAAGGCTAGCACAATGCTCAAGGTCGGCCTGACGCGGCTCCTCCCACTTCTCCAGCTCCAGGCAGATGTCACCTCCAGAGCACTTGCATTTCCACCCCAATTCTCCATTGCCAAGTCCACACCTTTGCATATACTGTTCCCTTGCTCTGGAAAGACTTTCCAGCCAGTGTTCTCTATCCTCCGCCTGCTAGTCAAGCCCTGCTCAGGGCTGCTCCTCTTTCAGAAGCCTCCCCGACTCCTCTCTCCWRGTCCTCTACACTTCACTTGGGCCTGGCCCCTTTTTGACTTACAACTCCTGTTAACACTGAATAGCAGTAATGGGTATCTGCCCGACCCTTCAGACAATGAGTTGTGGAAAAGCATCTTTTCCTATTAGTCATTCTTTGGAATATTCTAGAATACCCCAGCACTGAATATACATGATACAGAATGGACACTCAGCCAGTAAGCATCAGATTCATAAGTGACTTTCCACAGGATGCCTTCCAAAGGTGACCTTGGACAGTTCATCTCACTACCCTGTGCTTCCATTGTCTCTCAAGCTTGGTGTTGACAGGCTGTGATGAGAATGCTCAGTACAGGCAGCATGTCTTCTGCCCAGCATAAGTATGTGCTCAATAAAGTCAGATGGCCTCAGCCTCCAACTGAGGGGTCATCCTACACAAATATCCAAAGAAACTGATGTCCTAATGTTACAAGTGTTGTGGAGTTACAGACAAGATGTCTAGAGAGGCTTGTTGCTTGAAGCCACTTGGTCACTAAATGGTTAAAACGTCAAGGTTTACATACTGCATGCATACTATATACACATGAACAAATACATACAACACATACACACAATCAGTATCAATCTAAGGAGCACTTAAAATGATCAGGCATGGGAACTAGTGGTAGAAACCRTTGATAACCGTGTTCCCTTTAAGTCATCACTGAATCTTTATGGGGTGGAGGTGTGATGTGCTCATGGCACACACGAAGACCAGGGGTAAGGCCAGGAGTCCTGCTCCGTAGCTGCCCACCTTATTTCCTTCAGACGGACTCTCCCACTGAAGCCGAAGGTAGGCTGGGCGTCCACAAGCCCCAGTGGTGAGCCTGACTCTGCCTCCCACAGTGCAAGGGTTAGAGGGACAAGGAAGAACTTTTTCTGTGGGTGCTGAGGATTTGAACTTGGGCCCCCATACTTGTATACCAAGTGCTCTTACATACCCRTACCTAGTATCTCAGCAGGGCTTGTCACTGGATCTCTCACCACAGCATTAATCACTTTATAGAAATGATTGTGGAAGGAAAGGGCATAGGAGAGAAAGAACATGCAGGAAAGGGAGGGGAGAGAAGGAGGAAAGAAATGGGGGTAGAGAAAGGGAGACGGGGGAAAGCAAGGGACAGCAGGGGGATGGAGAATGAAGGAGACAGGAGAGGGGAGGTCACAGACGAAGGAGCAGGAAGAGGAACAAGGTATYTCTCAGCCAGTGCCCCAGACCTAGCACTGTGGCAAATCCTGTGACAGAGAAAGAGAGACCAGTACACAGAAAACACCCTGCTTGCAGTCTTGGGAGATGACTCATTAGCATAAGAGARCATAACTAGAGTTCAAGGCTGAACAAGATCAGAGCCAAATGCCAATGGCCACACCAGGCAAGTAAACATGAAGGGGATGAGAGCCCTGCGCTGACCTATTTATAACAGTTCTTCAAAGATTCCATAAATATGTAGTGCCGACTACTGTATAATTAGAAGTCATAATGCTTACTCCTGAAGGGGGAACCTTCGCATGTGAACAGTTAATTTTCAATGTAAACTCACTTTATGTGGCTTTTTTTAATTGTGAAAAGGGCATTTAATTCAAAATAAGCATCATTAGTTTTCTTTTTCAAACTCCATATTTAGAGCACAGAGGTTGTTTGTTGGCTTAAAGGTGAGCATGTGGGCAGAGTGTGGGGTGAGGCTTAGGGCGTGACTTGGGGGCGGAGCGTGTGGGCAGAGCTTGGGGCTGGGCGTGGGGTGGAGCATGAGGTCTATGTCTGCCTGGCTGATGGTCATTTTGCGTCATCTTGAGCTAGTCCTCTAAGCCTCAGCTTTCTCTGATACACAATGGAGCAAAGAGAACAACTGGAAGCTAGTCGGYTCGAACAACATTGGCTTCCTTCTTCCCCGGTGATCAGACCCTCAAACAGAGACCTGGGACCCAGTTGCAGCAGTTTTGCAGAGTCCTGTAGTGGAGGATTGAGACCAGGGCTCTTTCCCAGTCCTTCCTGGTGCTAACCCCAGAGGGAGTGTTCAGCGAGTATTTTCTCAGTGAGTAGGATGATTCTATGACGTGACCGATGAACATGTGAGACTCACCCAGGATAGGCCCCTCGGCTCAGCAAGGCCCTGATGGGACTGACGGCTCACAGCTCTCAGGGTCCCGCCCTATTGCTCTCCTTGAGATCAAATTTGTTATTAACCAAATAAAGAATTTATAGGCTATCTTTTATAAAGGAGTCACAGGATCCAGAGCTGAACAAACAACCCAAATAAGCTCGTAAAACAAATCGGATCACGTCTCTCCTACATAAAGCCCTCGCATCGTTTCCCRTTACAATAAACAGCAGTTTTCTTTCTGGTGCTGGTGGGCTGTGGCTTCAGTTTTTCCTTTCTGACATCAGCTGATGTGACTCTGGCTCTGACCCCTGTGCCTGGCCATACTAGCCTGTCTGAAATCATCTCAAGTAAAGCCAGTCCTCAAAGTCAACTCGCAGAAAGAAGAAACCCCTTCAGGAGCATCCGGCCTTCAAGTCAAAAGTCGGTATGAGCAGGTGACACGGCTCAGCAGGTAAGGGTGCCAGCTTTAAGGCCTACATGAGTTTGATTCCTAACACTCACAAAAAGCGAAAAACCTCTGACCACCATATGTGTGCTGTGGCATGCATAAGCCCACACATAAATGCACACAAAAWAAATAGTTTAAAATGTAATAACACTTTTAAAAATTAAGTAGGCTGTCCATGCTTCAGTCAATGACCCATATGGGCAACACTAACTGGACTAGGTTGGTTATAAATTAATAATTAATTAATTGTTGGATGTATATGTCTTGGGGGAGTCTTGGGGGAGTTGGAGGGAGTAGATAGATGTGAATACAATCAAGATACACTGTATGCATGAAATTGTATGCAGTTTTCAAAGAATAAAGAAAATGTTACTTTTAAAATCATGAAAATWTGTGAGCACTGGAAATATACATTTTTCTTAGATTATTTCATAAACAATATGATATAACAACTCTTTCTATAACATTTAGATTATGGTAAATGTTCTAAGTGATCCAGAAACAGTTGCAGCTTACAGGAGTATTGTATAGGTTACGTGCAAACTCTACGTCATTTTTGGAGGAACTTGAGCATCTATGTTTTTTGTTAATGTTGATAGAATATTCTAAACTAATGGCTCTTGGCTACCAAGAAACAAGTTGCCTCCTTGTTGACGTAAGTTGCTGAGATGGGGGCTATTTGTTGTACAGCACTGTTATCACTAATAGCTGACTGATGTAGTACTCTACAACTTCCATTTACTCCATACACCAGCTTCATAAGTCACCTAACCTCCCTGAACCTCAGTATGCTTTACAATTTTTTGAAGTTAATCTTTCTCTCCTCCACTGACTTCATGCCATGACTGTGGCACAAGAAATGAAAAGGATTTTTTAAAACGGTTAAAAAAATTATTGTAAATAAAAAATAGTTTTATCAGAAGGCAAGAGTTTGACCTGGCGTCAGAGTAYGGCTCAGCGCCCAACCCCAGGRCATCTGCATCATGTCCAGCACACACTATTCTGAACCCAGGGCCACACTCGGTGCGAATTTTTTCCTGACACGCCAAATAAAACTCCAGACTTCAGAAAGTAATTTCAACAAGCCAGGAATCAAAAGTCATTTTTACTTCTGAGATCATGCCTGAGGGGAACTCATGGGCACACAGAGACTGGGAGCACTGGGAGGGAGGACCATCATAATTTAGTTAGAATGGTGGAAAATGGAAGCAACAACATGTCCAGCAACAGGAAACTAGATAAATCTGTAGAATGTGTCCACGTTATAAAACACCTCAGCTTCACTGACAACTGGGATAGATCAGAGACTTTTTTGCAATATCTGGAGAAGTGATTCAGGAGCAGATCTGGAAGAGAGAAGAAAGGTACTAGGGAAATGTATGTCCTCTGCTCCAGTTTCAATCGAAGGATGCTTAGGGCTGAAGAGATGGCTTAGTACTTAAGAGCACTTGCACAGGAGATGGAAGTTTGATTCCCAGCATCATATCAGGTAACTTAAAACCACCTATAATTTCACCTCCAGAGGATCTAATGCCCTCTTTTGGCACCAGGACACACACAGACACACACACACACACACACACACACACACACACACACACACACACACACGCGCGCGCGCGCGCACGCGCGTACACTTTACACATACATATGCATGCACAAATAAAATAAATCTTAAAAAGAACTCAAAGAAAACTCAAATTGCACCTGCACTGTGGACTAGATGTCTGTGCCCTGCCCTGCTCTGTAAAGTGTGTAAAGGGAAGCTCTTTCCCTGTGAACCTGAGCACCTGGCTGCCAGGGAATAGTGCTGCTTGGAGAGAAAGTGGAGGCTCTAGGAAGTCAGGTCTAGCTGACAGATATAGGACACAGGCCTTGAGGATTATCCCATAGGTCGAGTTCCCATCTTGTCTGTATTTTCTGATCAACTAAGCTGTGAGCAGCTCACAGCACAAGCTCCCTCTACCCTGGAATCGCCTACCTCTACTTCCTCTCCCCTGGAATCACCTACCTCTACTTCCTCTCCCCTGGAATCACCTACCTCTACTTCCTCTCCCCTGGAATCACCTACCTCTACTTCCTCTCCCCTGGAATCGCCTACCTCTACTTCCTCTCCCCTGGAATCACCTACTTCTGCTCCTTCTACCCTGGAGTCAGCTACCTCTACTTCCACCATGATGGATGAAATTCCCTATGAACTGTTCATCAAAATGAAATCTTCCTTCTTGAGATTGCTTCTGTCCAGTGTTTGTCACTGATGCAAACCCTAATACTCAACAGTATTTGAAGATGGGGCAGTGGAGATAATTAGGGTACAAGAAGCTAGAACTGTAATAAGCACCTGTTATTTCAGCCCTGGTCTGCAGTTGCTTCATAGCACTGTGCTGTAGACTGCTGTTTATCTACCTCCACAAAAAAAATCCCTATAGTGACTCTCCACATATCTCCACAAATTAAGTGGGGCTTTGCAGAGATAATTAAGACTAGGTGAGATCATAAAAGTAGAACTCTCATAAATGGAATGAGTGTCCTTCAATAACTCACTGGCAAGCTTGGTTTCCTTTCTACTCTCTGCCAAGCTACATCCTGTAAGAGGCTCCTAACCAGAACCCAGCTTCACTGGCACCGGAACCTCAGACCTCAGCCTCCAGAGCTGAAAGCAATGCGTGTTGTAGGAGCCACCCAGTCCGGGATGTTTTATACCGCACCTTGAGCAGGCTGAGACGGAGCACACTGAGAGGATCTCTCAGGAAGGGTTCCCAATGGCCACAAGAGGGAACGGTTTTATAAGCTGCTAAAAGTTACAAACCACCACTATAGAAGCATAAATCCTAACAGAGATATCACTAGTGGGTGGCAATTCCTGCGTGATTTCATCTTGTAACGAGAAAGAGGAGGGACTTAGAGAGGAGGAAGAGAAGAGGATGCTCTCCAAACTGCCTACTGTATCAGCTGGGTCAGATTTCAACCTTCTTTCCAATTTCTTTGCTTGATTTATCTAAACATGCTCAGTTTTACTGATCAATTATGGCTCTTTGAATATAAAGTTTACTCCCAAATACACATAGGTTGAAGGCTTGAGTCAAATGGTTGCACCACTGAGGGATTAGGGTTGCTGAGGCCCTGGAAGCTTGGTGGTTGATTAAGCCATCAATGAGCATGCAATGGGATGACATTTCTGAAACGTGATGCAAATGAGGAAGTAGGCTCTGATTGGAAGTAGATCACAGAGCACACCTCTGTAACGAAGGGACACGCCCCAGCCCCTTCCTGTTTCTTCTGTGTGTGTCCTCATAAACATATGAGCAGCTCTGTTCACATCCTTTCAGTCCTTGGTGCTCAGCCTCATTTCAGGCCCAGAAATTCAGAGCCAAACAAATATGGACTGAATCCCCTGAAATCATGAGGCAAAATAAATCTCTCCTACTTTAGGCCATTCTCTCMATTTTTTGCCATAGTAACAAAAAGTCCAGCTTACCCAGTCCAYGTGCCTATAGTTGACTAAGAGCACTCAAGGCCAGGTATCTGGGTTCAAACCCCATTTGCACACTGTCGGACTAGATACCCTTAGGACAAAGACGACATCTTCCTGAGCCTGATCATCTCATCTGCTGTGTGGCAGTCTCATAGTTCTACTTCACTGCATGGTCAAGACATTAACAAGAGGATGTCTTCAAGACAGACAAGCRTCTGGTAAGAGGCAGCACTGAGCAGCCACTGGAGAATCTGCTTCTGGTCTAATTTTGTCAAGCATCCTCAGAGGATATCTCCTCCAGAAGTTCTTTGCCTGCTTTTTCTGAGAGAAACACCCCACATATGCCATCACTACAGCCCTCATCCCTTCTTCACTTTATTTACTGCCCTTACCACTCCCTGACCTTTTGTACTTCATTGATCTATTCCCTGGTGCTCTTTTCCATCAGCATATGAGCACTGTGTCTGACTCATGTGGGCTCAGCACATGGTAAGAGTTCAGTGAACATTTGTGAAAGCCAAGAAGGAAGGAGATATCAGATCGGAGTCAATGGAGCAGAAACACTTCACAGGAGAGCAAGAATGATGGAGGCAAGCACCTCAACACCCATGAGTAACAATTAGGGAAGAATCAACCATGTGTCTGCTGCAAGGCCCTCGGGGAAGTTCTCTGCATCTACACAGGACAGTGCCACAGGGCAGCAAGAGGAGATACACGGGTCCAGTGGAAAGATTTGCATCCAGCCTAAACAGGCCACAGACAGGTCTCTAGACACCACAAGATCATTTCAACAAAGCAATTCCACCTTGAAAAAACATGAGCTATGGAGCTGCAGTTTCTCCAGAATTTTGTATTAATTATTTCCTGGCCTAAGGCATTCTATGTTAATTGCTCTCAATTGAAAAACTGTATGTTTACGTTTGTGTTAGCAAAAAGCTGTGGGGAATATGTTATTTTTTAAAAATCATTAAGTCCTCAAGACAGTGCTTCTTTCTTCCACAGTAGACCAGTTGCCCAGACCTTCAGAATAGCAAGCAGCATCCTCACAGGACATATTGACATACATATGTCCCTCCCCTCCAGTCCTGAGAACAGAGTAAATGTTTGGCTTTGTTTTCCTTCCTTCTGTGTATTTCCCCATCTTTAGCCTTTATTGCAAAAGAATCTTACAGTCAAAGCTACTAGAAGTAAAATTCCCTCCTCCTAGTGCTAACTAAAGCAGTTAGTGGTCAAAGACAGAGGACATGCTAGAAGGAGCCTTCTGGAGCTCTGGAGATGGATCAGTCTACAAGCTAATAGCTATGAAGCATGAGGACTTGAGGCATACCCCCAGCACCTCAGCCAGAGCCTGCACAAAAAGCTGAGCAGAGCAGCACACATTTGGAATTTCAGAACTAGGGAGGCAAAGACAGATCCTTTGGACTCACTGGCTAGCCAGCCTGGCCTAAAGCACAACTGAGAAGTCCCAAAAGAACTATGTCTCCCCTAGTTCTTTTRCCAGACTAGTTCACTAATTCAGGAATACAACTCCTGGAGCCCATATGGAAACTAGCAACTCAGAGCTCGCTAATTTATTTTCTAGAGCAAGGTCATTTTCTAGAGCTCAGGAGCCAAACCCAGTGACCAAACCCAGTAAAAAGTTTTATTGAAATGCAGCCTTTCTCTTTCATTTACATTTGATCTGTGTCTGATTCTTCTGCACAACTGTAGGACCAAGGAACTACAGASATCAAAGGACTTGCTCTCTCGCCCTTTAAAATAACTTTTTTTTTTAATTAAAAAGCTTGTGACTTGTCACTTCTAGTCTAGAGTGATGTTGTCCAATAGACATATGGGTGATATGAAGCAAATTTCCAAGCAACAACATATAGAACACAAGGAAACAAGTCAATTTTAATAAAATGCTTAATTTAACCCACTATGTTCAAGATGCTACTGTGATAAGACATTATACACTTACAAAAACTAATGGTGTTAGGCTGGGAGGTGGCCGGTCAGTAACGAGCTGGCCTTGTAAGTGTGAGGACCTGAGTTGCATCCCCTCACCCACGTGTGTGAAGGCAAGCCCTCCCAAAATGGGCTCCTGGAGCTGAATGGATGAGTATGGAGGTGAGGGGCATGCAGACAAGATAACTCCAGCACTCGGAGATGAAGAGCCGTCTGGCTGACCTACGACATCTTAGCCTGACTGCCGCAGTCAGTTCTATTTCACATCCCCTAATCTGGCACACCCATTGCCCGGACCTGACTGACATTCTCTGTGACATGGCAATGTGTCTTCCTACATACAGTGAAACGCTCATCCTCCGCCACCCCTGACCAAGAGAAGCTTGGCCTTTGGTACACTGGGAGAGGATGGACTCCTGCGGCCGTCTTCCCACAGCTGCTCCCGCATCTCTTCTGACCACTTACTTAGCAGCCCCAGGTACCTCGCTGTTTGCATTCTCATCAGCATGACCTTGCTGCTCAGCBCACTGCTGCTAACCTTCCCACTCTGTCAGGTTCATCTCTTTGAAATCAACTACTGAAGTATGGGCTGGGGAGTCTGGAGGCACTGGGTGGGGGACACACGGGAAGCAAAGCTAGCATGTATTTCTCTTCCCCACACTATTCTCTRCCTTTGGAAGCCTGTAAGACAGACAAACCTTTTCTAAACTCAATGAGAAGAATTCAGAAAATGGGGCTCCTAGGCCAAGTCCTGACAGAGCTAAGATCTCCTAATGAAAGAAGCGACACATATTTGGGGATTATTTTTTCCRCATCTTCTACATCTACCATTTTCAGCTTAATTTTTCTGGGTATTTCCCTTAAAGTAAATACAGATACACCAGTGTGTGGTGTGTGGTGTGGTGTGTTTGTGTGTGAGTGTGTGTGTGTTTCAATTTTTAAAAAAGCCTGAATGTAGTAGCATGAGCTTGTAATCCTAATGCTAAGGAAACAGACAGGAGGCTTCCTGTGGCTCACCAGCCAGACAGCCCAGCTTAAATTGACAAGTTACAAGTCAGTGGAAGAGTCTGTCTCAAAAAAGTAGACATCACCTAGAAAATGACACTGGAAGTTGTCTAGTAGCCTCCACTTGCACACGAACAAATGTGTACCCACATATATACATATGTATGTATGTATGCATATATATATATATATATATATATGGGTACACATTTGTGTGTGTGTGTGTGTGTGTGTATACACAAACACATAAAAACAATGTTGACTGATTTCTTTCATATTAAGCCTTCATGATCTGATGTTTATCTTACATCAATAGCACATTTGAACCTGGACAGCCTCTTCATCRCCACACATGGCTTTGGACAGCCATACTGGAAAGAGCATCATTCAAGGTTAAAGAGAAGATGTCTCACCCCATGCAAAGGATTCACATCCTTATCTGCAACAAGGACTCACAAGCAATGACCACTGTCACAGAGATATAAAAAGCCAATCCATGGCTGCAGCATGAGGCTAACTGGTATACCTCATGCTGCAGCTCACCCCGTGGGTTAGGCAGAGTTTGGGATCMAATCCAGACCTTTCCTTTTGTCCACTGCCCCTCTCATACTACCATACCTCCCTTCCAAGGCCCTTCTGAGGCTGCTCCCCCAGGAAGTGCCTTGCACAACAATTCCCATTTCAGGTTCTGCTTCTAGGGAAATTTTCTGGATTCAGGGAAATGAGGGAATAAATATTTATTGAGTATTTAGCACATGTCAGACACCTAGTAACTGTTATCTTTGCACAAAGTTATGAGGTTGGAAATGTTATTCACATTTTTAAAGATAAAGAAACCATAACAGCCAGGCACAGCGGTGCATGCTTACAGTCCCAGAACTCCTAAGCAAGAGAATTTGGCACTTAAAGCTAGCTGAGCCTATATTGTAAGATTCTATCTCCCTGTCACAAAATAATAATAGTAGTAAAATAATGGAAATGAATAATAATAATAATAATAATAATAATAATAATAAATTAAGACAGGAAACAGCAAGAGAAGAAAGAGGAGTTGGAAGAGAAGAGAGGGAAGAGCAAGGAAAGAGGAAGAGGAAACAGGAAGGAAAAATAGGAGGATGAAGGAAGGAACAGAAGAGAGTGAGGGAGGAGGCCTGCAGGAGGGAGGGGATGAAGAGAGCATCCGCAGCCATGTAATAATACACTATGGAGTTATTCAACAGCAATGCTTGTAAACATATGCAACAATAATTAAATGTTTGAGGCATAACATGCATTTGGAGAAAACAAGACAATGCTGGGTTTCATTATGTGGATGTGTGATTTCTTTTCAAGTATGACAATGGAAGTTACTTCTAAAAGAATTTTAGGTATGATCTTAATGGTTCTGTCTCCCCCAAATTTTGTATGTTAAAATCTCAATCTCCAAAGTGATGACATGAGGAGGTGGAGACTCTGTGAGGCCCGGACCTCACAAAGATCATTCACGGCCTTAGCAGGCAGGACTGAGGGAGCCTGCCGGGCTCTTACCCAATGCTGGGATGGTAAAAAAGACACCACTACCTACAGTCTTAGGTATAGCCATGCTGGCCTGAAACACATCCCTGCTTGTGCCTGCTGAGTGCTGGGATCACAGACATGCGCCACCATGTCTAACTCAACAAGGCACCATCTGTGGGAAAGCAGGCCTTGCCTGGCACTAGAGCCGGAGCTCTAGTGTCATGCAATAGTTAAAGAGCTTGGTTTGGTTTGGAACTGATCAGACAAGGGCTCCAATCCCAACTCTCTCAAGTATGAAATCTCAAAAATTCCAGTTTTACATCTTTAAAAGGGACAAAGTCCCACAACTCTTGAAAGTGTTATAAAGAGTACAAATTTATATTCAAATTGCTTAGTCCACTGTCTGGCACAAAGTAGCTTCTCTATAAATGGGAAACTAATAAATAGACACTAGAGTGGCCTCAAAGGCTACTTCATGTTTCCTCATAACTAACTCACAGATTTCCATGACAATCCTCCAGTCATACCAATTTAACCAGACCTGGGGGAGCAACAGAGCCAGAGACTGACAAGYGTGTGTCAAGAAAAGGTCCCTACCTAAGAGGGCCTTTCTTGCTCCCATCTCTGCGTAATTAGACCACCTGAGTTCCATTTATGGGAGACATCCCCACCCCACCCACAGCTGGTCACTACCAGCTTCAAGGGGCAGGGAGTTCTTTCCTTCCTGTGATTAATGAGTCTTAACCTGGCCCAGTGACAATGAGTTAGCCTCAAGGCATCGAATATTTTACACTGAGTTCTCCTTTTGATAAAAATAGTCCAGGATTTTGAGAGACACCGTCTCAATGTCCCTGTTAATACGCACGTGAAATCTTGGTTGCTGTTCACCCACATCAAGGATGGAGGTGACTTTTTTCTTTCTGGTGTTGCTGTAAAGGCAGCACCTGTCCCTACATCTTTATCTGACCTGATTTGTGATGCTGCCGATAACTGCTTTTGAATGTGTTTGTGTCTTGTACACCCCAGACTGTGCACTTCCCTGAGAAAGGGTTTGGTTTCCTAATACAATTCTTCCCGGTAAATGGGCCTCAGATGTACTTCTATACACAGAGTAGCTACTGCCCAGGACATAGCCTCACACCCCTTGGAGCGAAGTCTCTATCCCAAACCATGTCCCCTTGATGTGGTCNGTGTGTCAAGAAAAGGTCCCTACCTAAGAGGGCCTTTCTTGCTCCCATCTCTGCGTAATTAGACCACCTGAGTTCCATTTATGGGAGACATCCCCACCCCACCCACAGCTGGTCACTACCAGCTTCAAGGGGCAGGGAGTTCTTTCCTTCCTGTGATTAATGAGTCTTAACCTGGCCCAGTGACAATGAGTTAGCCTCAAGGCATCGAATATTTTACACTGAGTTCTCCTTTTGATAAAAATAGTCCAGGATTTTGAGAGACACCGTCTCAATGTCCCTGTTAATACGCACGTGAAATCTTGGTTGCTGTTCACCCACATCAAGGATGGAGGTGACTTTTTTCTTTCTGGTGTTGCTGTAAAGGCAGCACCTGTCCCTACATCTTTATCTGACCTGATTTGTGATGCTGCCGATAACTGCTTTTGAATGTGTTTGTGTCTTGTACACCCCAGACTGTGCACTTCCCTGAGAAAGGGTTTGGTTTCCTAATACAATTCTTCCCGGTAAATGGGCCTCAGATGTACTTCTATACACAGAGTAGCTACTGCCCAGGACATAGCCTCACACCCCTTGGAGCGAAGTCTCTATCCCAAACCATGTCCCCTTGATGTGGTCYTATACCTCCTCTAGGTATACTTGCCTTCTTGTCACTGGAGGCAGATTCTGCCCCTCTCCCACAGTTCTTCAGCTCTCAATGGTTGTAACCACCAGACAACACACCACTACTTACATCCCTACCTTGATCCAACTCACCTAACAACACTTCCCTGAGATCACCTCCCAAACAGAGGAAATTTTCTCAGATCCTTGTCTCAGGATCTGTCTGGTTCTAGGGGAAGTAAAGTGGCATTGCCAGCATGAGAACACTGAAGAAGTCTTCCAAGCACAACAAGGAGGCAAGATGATATGTGAAACACACAGGTCCCTTGTTGCTTTCTGGCTGGAGACTTGGGCTCTAAGGAAGCCCATATGATTCAGTTCAGAGGGATCTGCCCTCCAAGAGCCTTTCAAATCTGTCTGTTACTAACATCCCAATCTCATGTGCTTCAGTCTAGTCCCTCCTGGAAGCTCAACATACAACGCTAATTTTTTTCACACGCCTGGGGTGTGGTCTGTGGTAGGGGGCTTCCTTGGTAGGCACAAGGCTCTGGGTTCTATTCACAGAACTATAGATTTAAATAAATGAATACATACATACATACATACATACATACATACATACATACATACATACATAGGCATTGCTTTGGGCTCAGCAACATTTCTGGAAAAAATAAAAATAATAGAGATGCCAAAAGCTGGCAAGTGAGCTAGACACCTGAGAGTGAGCCCACATAATTATTGTTTCAATACTCCTGAATGGAAACTGGAGACAGGAGAGATGACTCAGTCAACAAAGTATTTATCTTGCAAGTACAGGGTCCCAAGCTTGATCCAAGAATCCACATTGAAAAGCCCAATTTGGTAACCTGTGTTTGTGTTCTCAGCACTGTGTAGGCAGAAACAGACAGATTTCTGGGGATCTCTTCCCTAGTCTACTTGGTGAGTTCCAAGCCTTTAAGAG